>VKOC01018263.1:0-20515 GCA_009364415.1 Spea multiplicata
GCCCCTAAATTAACCCTAAACATCCCATTAACCATAACTGCCCCTAAATTAACCCTCACCTCCCCTAACTTTCAGTAGCCCAAATATTAATGCTATACTTGTGCATTTAACATGCCAGTAGTTTAACTCTTTCCATGTAACAATTTTTTGCGAAGATATAGCACTTATAAAATAAACTTATATACATACATATATATATATATATACTTTATTATATATACTCTCTGACCACTTTATCAGGTACACCTGTTCAATACACAAATATATCAGCCATTCACATGGGAACAACTTAATGCATTTAGGCATGTAGACCTGGTCAAGACAACTTCAAGAGAAGTCCAAAACGAGCCTCAGAATGGGGAAGAAAAGGCATTTAAGTGACTTTGAATGTGGCATGGTTGTTGGTTCCAGGTGGGCTGGTCTGAGTATTTCAGAAATAGCTGATCTACTGGGATTTTCATGCACAACCATCTCTAGGGTTTACAGAGAATAGTCCGAAAAAGAGAAAATATCCAGTGAGCGGTAGTTGTGCGGAGAAAAATGCCTTGTTGAGGTCAGACGAGAATGGGCAGACTGTCAAGACGACAGAAAGGCAACAGTAACTCAAATAACCAGTTGTTGCAACCAATGTATGCAGAATACCATCTCTGAATGCACAACATGTCAAAGCCAAAAGCAGATGGGCTACAGCACCAGAAGACCACACTGGGTGGTCAGCTGTGTGCTAAGAACAGGAAACTTGGGCTTCAATTTGCACAGGCTCAACAAAAATGGACAATGGAAGACTGGAAGAATGTTGCCTGGTCTGATGAGTCTCAATTCCAGCTGCGACATTCAGATGGCAGGGTCAGACTTTGGCAGGGTAAATAACATGAAAACATGGATCCATCCTGCCTTCTATCAACGGTTCAGGCTGTTGGCGGCGTAATGGTGTGGGGGACATTTTCTTGGAACACTTTAGGCCCCTAAGTACCAATTGAGCATCGCTCAACACAGAAGCCTACCTGAGTATTGTTGCTGACTATGTCCATCCCTTTATAGTGACATTGTACCTATCTTCTGATGACTACTTCCAGCAGGATAATGCACCATGTCACAAAGCTCACATCATCTCAAACTGGTTTCTTGAACATGACAATGAGTTCACTGTACTCCAATGGCCTCCACAGTCACCAGATCTCAATCCAATAGAGCACCTTTTGGATGTGGTGGAACGGGAGATTTGCATTATAGATGTGCAGCCGACAAATGTCCATATGGACCGAAACCTCTGAGGAATGTTTCCAGCACCTTGTAGAAAGTATGTTACGAAGAATGAAGGAAGTTCTGAAGGCAAAAGGGGGTCCAACCCAAAACAAGCATGGTGTACCTAATAAAGTGGCCAGTGACTGTATTTGCTTGAATATTAGACTAGGTTTTTTCAGTGCAAATGCTCAAATAGAGGTCTGACTATAAGACTAAGATCCAGATCTTATCAGCAGCGCTGCAGGGGACCTGGCTCTTCCTCTCTGGCAGCTGGTGAATATCTGCACGAAGCCTGCAGACAACCTTCACTGCCACTGGCACTTCCTCTGGGGCTTCTATGACCCAGCGCCGGCATGACATGACCTTCCGGTGCTCCATCAGAGAAGCCCCAGTGAAAGTGCCTCACAGCGCTGCAGGGACCTGGATCCTCCTCTCTGGCAGCTGGTGAACGTCTGCGCGATGCGTGCAGACAACTTCTGCTTCTGCCCGGCACTTCCATTGTGGCTTCTATGTTGAAGACCCAATGGAAGTGCAGACGTCCACTGGTTGCCCCATCAGGGAGTCTGGAGCTTCAAAACTTGATAGTGAAAGATTAGAGTTAGAACATACGATGAATAGATCAAGTTCTGGAGAGGAAGAACAGCATAAAGCTAAGACACCTGCAGTGGACATAACCCCTTTAATTCAAGAACAGCTTAGAACGGCATTAGACTTCCAATTTGAGAGGATAAAACATGAAATACAAACACAGATGCAAGATCTGAGAACTGACCTTTTGTCAGTGGCAACACGTGTGAAGTTAAATGAAGAAAAAATTGAGACCTTAATTACACAGGACCTGACATAGCAGGATAACATTAAACAAAACAATACTAAAATAGAAGTACTGGAACAGAAGTGGGTGGATTTCGAAGATCGCGCCCGACGAGAGAACTTGAGGGTAAGAGGAATTCCAGAAAATCTCATAAATGAAAATCTGGACTGTTTCCTTAAGGATCTCTTTCAAAAATTGGGAGTTGCCCAAGAAGGCCATACCCCCATATGGGAACGATACCATAGGCTTATAAAAGTCTCAGAACTTTCAGCAGATATACCTCAGGACATTCTGTTACGCTGCTCCAATCTCCAAATACGTGAGAAGATCCTAAAAGCATCTAGAGAGGGCAATATGCTCACCTTACCGAGATCTTGAGGAGAAACCTAATTCGTTATAAGTGGACATATCCGGTAAAAATCACATTAACTTATGAGCACAAAGTGCGGACTTTTGACACTGCTGAAAATCTTGAAAAATGGCTACAACGAAAAAAATTCAGTAATCCAAGAAGAATAGAGAATACAAAGGATCTCAGGAACATTTTGAGAAGTTTTTTCTTTTTTTTTTGTTCTCTCATCTAGAGACGAAGGAATAATTTGTTATTATAACCCTATTAACTTTAATTGATCTTCCAGACTTCATGGAACTGTTTCTAATCTGTTATAACACAAGATATATTTGGTATAATACAGAATCGATGATATATGATAATAATAGTAATAGATTCTATTTCTAGACATGCGGCCTATTCGGGTTGCACACTTTATATACATGTACATATATGTTATATAATCTATTTACTTACCTTTTTGGGAATATTTCAATAAGGTTTTTTTTTTGCTTTATTTTTTCTTTTTTTCTCTTTCTTTCCTCCCCCCTCTATCACCTATGAGAAATTACATGATATAGCAACACTAATAATTTATTATATAATACTACTTAGTACTGACACAAATAATCTTTATGCACCAAGGTAAAACCATGCAGGAATCCAAGAGCTTTAGACCACATTACAGCGGTTATTAACAAATTATAATACAATATCTTTTTTTTTCTTTCTTTCTTTGGTAGAGACTCGATGAAATCTTTCCCATTTAGGTACATTATACAGGAACTTCTGAGCTTTAACAATAGAAGATAATACATTTATCATACAAAATTAGTAACATTGTTACGTTGATTAACAAAAGATATATATATATATTATTTTTTTTTCTTTTTTTCCTTTTTTATTTTTTTATTTTTTTTTCCACCTTATGGAGATGTCACTAAGTATTTATAATATAGTTCTTTGTTTGTTTAGTATTGACACGATGAATCATCAAACACTAAATGACACTACACAGTTATTTATGATATTATTTATGTTATTTATTACAATAACTTTTTTCCCCCTCCCCCTTTTATTACAAAGGAGAAACTACATGATATAGCACACTAATAATTCACTTCACACACTACTTAGTATTGACATAAATAATTTTAATGCACCAAGGTAAAACTACACAGGAATCTAAGAGCTTTAGATCACACTACATATTGAAACACTGAAATATTATTTATTAATTTTTTTATAAAAATACTATAATATTATTATAATATTAATATACAGGAACTTTGGAGCTTCAGTAATAGAGGACAATAAACCTATCGTATGTAATTAGTAATTTTGTTATTTACACATGTTTACCATCAAACCTTTTTTTTCTTTCTCTCTTAGTCATGGAATTACCAATAACTAATATCAATAATTTAAAGTAGACCTAGACTCAAATGCCATTGTAATGATGGCAATATTTATTCGCAGTGATAAGGGAGGGACATACTGCGGATGTAAGTGGAGTCCACAGGGATCGTCCCACTTTCCATTTGTTTATTGTTGTTTGTTAAAAGTTTTTTATGTGGATCCTATATTTCTGCGATACAATACACTTTTAGTGTGGGACTCAATTGCGGTAATATTAATTCTTTGAATAAATAGATATGATCAAATTTGGTACGATAAATACCCAAGGTCTTAATTCGAAAAAAAAAAAAAAGTTATAGTACTGCAAAGATTATGGAAAGAAAGATTAAACGTCTGCTTTTTACAGGAAACTCATTGGCGGCTCTTAGATAAAATAGATATTAACAATCACAGATTCCCCTTCTCCATAACGGCATCATTGAAAGCAAACAAAAAGAGAGGTGTGGCCATCCTCTTCTCTAAGGGTTTAAATTTGAACCTTAAATACGTAGAAACTGACCCTGAGGGTAGATTTATAATAGCAATAGTAGCTATTAACAATACGCTTCTAACATTAGTCAATGTGTATGCACCTAATCACTCGCCAGTTAGATACTTGACTAAGTTATTAGATAAAGTATTAAAAATAAAACAAGGCCTCTTAATATGGATGGGTGATTTCAATTGCGTTTTAGACCTCCAACTAGATAAATTATCTCCAAAGGGACCTACAAAAGATCGAGGCCTTATATTACAGGCTCAAAGATTTCAATCTCTATTAAGAAGACACGCATTATACGACATCTGGCGAATTGCCCACCCGACAGACAGAGACTTTACTTGCTTTTCAAAAACGCATTGTGCGTACTCGCGCATTGGTTTAATTGTGGGTGATAGCAATTTGGCTTCTAAGACGAAAAATATAAAGATACACGAAATAACGTGGTCAGATCATAACTTGCTTTCAATGAACATTGATGAGAATGAAGGGAAATTCAGAGCAGAATGGAGATTAAATCCCAATTTAATGAAAAAAGAAGCAGATATTGAGCACATAAAGATGATAACAAAATAACAAAATATTTTTTTATTGAAAACGACAAAGAGGGTATATCTGCCTTAAACTTATGGTGTGCCTATAAGGCCGTGATTAGGGGACATTTCATTAAATTAGGTGCTTATGCCAAAAAAAAGACAGAAGCTAAACTGTCTGACTTGTATATAAATCTTTCTCAAATAAGTAAGCTTAATAAACATAATCCAACGAAATATAACTCTGATAGAATCAAAGAAATAAAAGACAAAATAAACTTTCAACTCTTAGAGAATACTAATAGAGCTTTGATGACCCTGAACTCTAAAAGATACTACAAAGGAAATAGAGCAGACAAAATGTTATCTAAACAACTAAAAAAGAGAAGATAAGATTATATCTAAAATGATATACAAAGGTAAAACTTTACTAGCTCCTAATGAGATAGGGCAGGCCTTTAACCAATTTTATGAAGAATTATATAATCTACCCACTAAAACCACAGAAAAAGACATAAAGCATTATTTCCTGGAAAGAACGTCTCTAAAAACAGACCATAGATAGGTTAAATGAAAGAATCTCCCTAGAAGAAGTGCAAAGAGAAATCTGTAGACTTAAGGAGAGGAAATCTCCAGGACCAGATGGCTTCGACAAAGTTTTCGATAAGCATTCTACAAAGTTTTCATAGAAGATTTAGCCCCACAATTAGTCCACGCATTTAATGAGATTATGGATAAAGGGTCCTTACCAGAAGAACTTCTACGAGGAAATATCATACCTATATTTAAAGAAGGGAAAGTCCCAGAGAACATAACCAGCTACAAACCTATTTCCTTACTAAATACAGACATAAAAATATATGCAGGCGTTTTAGCCCAGAGACTTAGTACGGTGTTGCCACAGCTGATCCATAGGGATCAGGTTGGTTTTATAAAGGGCAGGTCAGCGACAAACCATATAAGGGCTCTTATGGGCTTGTTTGAACAAAATACACAAAAGGGTGTTCCCCAGCTGACCCTGTCATTAGATGCCGAGAAGGCTTTTGACAGGGTCAGCTGGAAATATATGGCTGAAACTTTGAAAGCCTCTGGAATACAGGGGAAATTTCAACAGGCCGTTAGGCCCTATATAGTAAACCCAAGGGTAGGGTAATCGGTTCTGGAATAAAATCCAATTGGTTTCCCCTTACAAATGGTACAAGGTAGGGTTGCCCCCTCTCTCCCTTGCTCTATGTTCTCTCACTGGAACCTTTAGCGAGAGATATTAGAGCCTGCCCGGGCATAGTGGGCTGTGGAGAGGGGGAACTACGGAAAATAAAATTATATGCGGATGATGTACTACTTACAATTAAAGATCCTTTAAACTCACTGAAACATGCTATGGACTTAATACAGAAATATAGTCTTGTTTCCAATTAAAAATTAAATATAAATAAGTCTATTGCGCTGCCACTTTCTCTGGATGTAGAACAAAAGAATGAAATAGAGAAAATAGGATTGAGTTGGGTTAATGAATCACTTTGTTATCTAGGAGTTAAAATATCAAATACTCCAAATAATTGGATGGAGGTTAATCTCCTGCCCTTGATAAAAGAAATAAATCTCTCCTTAAAAAAATGGCGAAGCTTATTTATTTCTTGGTGGGGGAGGATAAATGTAATTAAAGCATACATCTTACCTAAGTTTCTATATTTGTTTAGGATGATCCCTCTGATTATACCCCCCAGCTGGTTGGAGCTAATTCAACGCTCTTTCAACAGATTTATATGGGGAGCTAAAAAACCAAGACTGAATCTTCATCTGATCTCCAAGAATAAATTGCAAGGCGTCCCACTTATTCGAGATTACTCACAAGCAGCTTTACTATTACACGCCTGTATAACGCAGAGACATGAAGCATCCTCAGAACCCTGGTATAGATCCCAATAAGTTATCCCTATAAAGATTTACAAACTCTCTTTTGGATCCCGACTAAAAAAAACACTGAGATAATGAAAAAGACAAATAGTACAGTACTGAGACAAGTCTTTAATTTTTTAACTCGGGTTAAAAAAAGAGCGGGTTAATGGATAAAATCATAACCACTTACCACTTTGTCTTATAGAAAGTATTATTGGAAATTTAAATTTAAACTCTTGGAGACAAAAAGGTATATTCACGATAAAAAATCTGATTGAGGGAGTTATTATTAAATCTTTTGCACAACTTCAAATCGAGTTCAATCTCCCAATTGAAGAATCCTTTAATTATTTAAGAGTTAAAAGCTTTCTACTAGACTCAGTAAATTGGAAACAAACATCCAAAATACAAGATCTTCTCTGCTATTTAATCACAGGAAGTACCCAGAGAAAATTACTTGCAAAAGCGTTAAACTTGATAATTCTGCTCAAAAAAGAATATAGCTCTCCGGCCTTAAAAAAATGGGAGAATGACATAGGAAGTAAAATAACAACAGAGGAATGGAATAAAGCATTGAACTTAACCTACAAAAACATACATTGCTTAAACTTGAACGAGATGCAATACAAATTAATGAATCGCTGGTACTTAGTTCTGACAACATTAATAAAAATATCCCCAACAACATAGCCAATTGCTGGAGATGTGGTTACATTAAAGGTGATTTTCTCCATATATGGTGGAGCTGTACCATACTAAATAGCGTATGGATGAAAGTCTCAAGAAAACTTACAGATATATTTGGTCCTCATTGGAACCTGACCCCAGATAGAGCTTTATTGCATTTAAATCTACCTAAAGCCCCGACCCAAGAAAGACAATTTCTATTAAATTTTCTGATGGCAATCAAAATAGTAATAGCCAGAAATTGGAGAACCTCTGAGCCAATACTATGGTCAAAAGTTAAAACCCAGCTTTTACACCAATGCTATATGGAGGAATTGATCCTCTCCCAAAATAGAGGAACTAATAAACACCAGGAAACCTGGGAAAAATGGATTAAAATTCTCCTAGAGGGCAAATTAGATTGGTAGCAAGATCGATCTTTTACCTTAGATTTACTCTCTAGAAATTATCTTATGGCAGTACCTCAGCAGTAATATAAACAACAAATCTAAAAACCCTACAAGAACCATACTATTTATCTAGAATCATACTTCAATTTATTAATGCATGAAAGAATGGGATCCACTATATGTCTGTATCAGCTCCATGTGAAAGTGTGGAGCAGCGCAAGGAGTCTCCCCAGAAATCCATCAGTATCCCCCTCCCAAACTCAAATCTACCCCATGTGTCCTCAACCTCAGGGTGTTACCATGACACAAGGGATATAAGGTAAGTAGAATTCAGCTTTCCGCTTTTATTATTTAACATGTACAAAAACAAATCACCAATACATGCAATGCTTTTTTTTCTATCCACATGGTTAATTATTTTTCACACAGGGAAATATACCAACCTGTAATTCATAATTCTTGCATAGCAATAAGGGTATTGTTATTGCATTTTAATAGCTGTTTAGAGTATAAGAAATATCCAGCTTTGCACAGCTGTAGCTGTGAGTCAATCCTCCCACACAGGAAATTTTCCCACAGAATAGCCAGCATGTATGCTATTTATCCTGGCACGTGTATGCAGAGCTACTGTATACAAAAGAATGATGCTGCTACCGCATAACTCTTTACTGATGTAAAAACAGAATGTGACCCATTAACTTCAGTTACAATATATGTATATATACTGTTGTGCTCAAAAGTTTGCATACCCTGGGACAAATTATGAAATGTTTGATTTTAAGGTTATTGATCATATGAAGCTATTTATTGTCACATAGTTGTTTGGCTCCTCTTTAAATCATAATGATAACATATCACCCAAATGGCCCTGATCAAAAGTTTACATACCCTTGATTATTTGGCCTTGTTACAGACACACAAGGTGACGCACACACAGGTTAAAATTGCAATTAAAGATTAATTTCTTTTTTTTTAATTGCAAATAGTGTCTGGGTATAAATAGTCAACAAGTTTCTTAGCTCTCACGTGGATGCACTGAGCAGAAAAGAACTGTCAAAAGACCTGTGTAACAAGGTAATGGAACTTTATAAAGATGGAAAAGGAGGTGGGTTTCTCACTTGCAGCAAAAAATAGGAAGGTAAAAGCGCTAAGAACAATAAAAACAGCAATAAAATAAATAGTCCTATAAATAGCAGCAGCCCACTCGGCAAGGTTTCCTCTTCTTGGCTTGATAAATAACCTGGAGGTCACAGGGGATAGTGGTTGCACATAGAGGAGAAGAAAGTAATATAATATGTGGCTGGCACCGTGTAGTAAAGAGTTAAGGAATGGGTACTCACATTTTTTGGGGACATAAGCAATTAGTCCCACAATACTTGCATGGGCGATACAATCCTCGCCTGGGGATATCTTTAACAGCAGTCCTGCGTAGTTCTTTTTTTGGTTCTCAGGATAAGGTGCACATAAAAAGTTAAACAGAAATAGGCATAGTGCTTTCTATATATGTAAAATGAATAAAACAAATAAAAACAGTTCAATATATACATAAATAAATGGATTGCTCACACCTTCTGGCGTAGGTGGAATGATCACCACCAAGGATATAAACTTGCGTGTTTTAAAAAAGGATACCAGGACCATAAAATAATGGTTTTTAAAAAACGTATTCATTTTCAGCTTTCTGGTTAAAAACCATTAGAAGATCAATAAAAATAGCACATACGTGTTTCACCTACTATTTAGTAGGTGAAACGCGTGTGTGCTATTTTTATTGACCTTTTAATGGTGCCAGCCACATATTATATTACTGTGACTTTTTTCTCCTCTATGCGCAACCACTATCCCCTGTGACCTCCGGGTTTCTCACTTGGTCTGGATAAGCTTGGCATTTGTGACATACACAAAGAGCTATAAATTCATAGCTAAAGTACAATGTGTGTGAAGCAAACAAAAAAGTGACTACCACAAACTTTGATAATGGTCGGAGGTAGAATTAGTGCATGAAAAGAGTAAAAATAGAAGCACTTGAAATACCCTGGGGTGTCCTTCGGAGGATTATACTTCAGCCACACTCCTAGGTGGTTTCTCCCTTTCTCCTAATACCCCCTGTCTTATTATGGGTGATTTTAACATTTCTTTGGCTATACCTAACAACTCTGCTTGCTCCAAACTCCTCTCCCTGACATCCTCTTCTGGTCTTTCTCAATGTACTACACACATTGAGGGACACTCATTTGATCTGGTTTTCTCTTGATCAGATCATGACCACCATCTTCTAACCTTTTCTCCAGTGCTAACCCCTAACAAAATAAAGTTGCAGCGCATATTTGTAGGCCATTAACAGATAATACCATTACCCAATTGTCAGCCTCACTAGAACCTCTCTAACCTTTCATTTTAACCCTTTCCTGCCCAGACACAGCAGCCTATTTTTATAACAATACACTTGCCTCATCTTTCAACAACAAAGCTCCAATTACTAAATGTTACCCCCGACAATTGAAACGCCAACTGTGGCATACCAAAACCACACAGTTTCTTGAGAAGTGCTGCTGCATGGCTGAGCGCTACTTCAGACAATCCAAAACCAGTGAAGACATTACTCACTATAAATTCATGTTTCATACTTACAACTCTGCCCTATCTCTCGTCAAACAGCTCTACTTCTCCACTCTCATATCCTCCCTTTCCTCCAACCCACGACACCTTTTTTCTACATTCAACTCCCTTCTCTGTCCCTCCATCCCCACACCACAAACCTCTCTTACTGCCAAAGATCTTGCTACCCACTAGATCGAGACTATTAGACAAGACCTCTCTTCTTTACACCATCCACCACCACTCTCTCCAGTCATCCCATACTAACTGCCTTTTCCCCTACAACTTAAGAAGACATAGCTACTCTTCTTTCTTCCTCTCACTCAACAACCTGACCCCTTGACCCCATCACACCTCACAAAGTCTCTATGTCCATCCCATGGCCCAGCACTTACCCACCTAGTTAATCTTTCTCTATCTTCTGGAACTGTACCAACAGCCTTCAAGCATGTGGTACTCACACCCATTCTAAAAAATCCTTCCTCAGTTCCCATCTGTCTGACTAACTACTGCCCTCTCTACTTCCTTTTATCTCTAAGTTGCTTGAACGGATTGTGTACAATCGCTTTACTAACTTCCTCTCCTCTAATTCCCTCCTTGACCTTCTACAGTCTGGTTTCAAACCCCTTTACTCTACCGAAACAGCTCTAACAAAAGTCTCCAATGACTTGCTCTCTGCCAAAGTAAAAGGTCACTTCTCCATTCTAATACTATTGGATCTCTCTGCTGCTTTTGATACTGTTGATCACCACGTTCTTTTTGACTCACTTGCTTCTACAGGCATTCAAGATACAGCGCTCTCCTGGATATCCTCATATCTGTCTAACCGTTCCTTCTCTGTCAGCTTCTCTGGCAAGACATCATCACCCCTTCCACTTTCAGTTGGTGTCCCCCAAGGTTCAGCCCTTGGCCCTCTGCTGTTCTCTCTTTATACTTCATCTCTTGGCAAACTAATCAACTAATTTGGCCTCCAGTATCATCTATATGCAGTTGATGCCCATATCCACCTGTCTTCTACTGATTTCTCTCCATTTCTCATGTCCCATATTACCAATTGATTTTCTGCTATTTCTTCATGGATGTCACAACTCTACCTGAAACTTAATTTTTCTAAAACTGAACTCATTATCTTACCTCCTTCCATCTCCACTCCACTACCTGAATTCTCTATCATCATTAACAACATCACTATCTCTCCTACTAACCAGGCCCGATGCCTTGGGGTCAACCTTGATGCAAACCGCTCCTTCGTCCCTCACATTCAGTCCCTCGCCAGATCCTGCCACTTGCACCTAAAAAACATCTCTTGCATTCGCCCATTCCTTACCCAAGAATCCACAAAAACTCTGGTTCATTCACTTATCATTTCCCGTCTTGACTACTGCAACACTCTTCTGGTTGGCATTCCACTGTCTCGACTCTCTCCTCTGCAGTCTGTCCTAGATGCTGCTGCTAGGCTTATCTACCTTGCATGCCGCTCCTCTTCTGCCCCCCACTCTGTGAAACCCTCCTCTGGCTCCATATTACATTTAGCATTACATTTAAAATTCTGATATATACATATAAGGCCCTCCATAACACTGCTTCTCCATACATTCATACATTTCTGCCCTCATAAGCAAATGCTGCAGGCTGCAGGCTTATATAGGCCAGACCAAGGTGGAGCTTCAAAGAACCGCCCACAGTCTACAGTGAAAAGACAGAGAGCTCGCATGACATCTCCCCACTAAACTGCTTAACATGGGTTCTTTTTTTTCAGTGTAGTTTTTTTGTGGCCACAGTCCGTGACCCACAATAACTATTTGAGGATTTGACTAATCATTTTCAACCACCTATTTAGTCTTAGAAGGATGACTAAATCAAGCTGGCAATATTTATAGAATAATAGCAGGTGTAACAGTGCTTGGGTGGGGGCATAGACTGAGCACCTGAGATGCCAAGTAAACCCAGCAATTACATTTTTCCATTTGCATAATTAGTTAGCCATCAGGGAATACTGGAAAGCTTCAGTGCATATGACAGCTACTGTAAACCAGGGATTTCTGATTTGTTGATAGTCTTTTAATAAAAATATCATCTTTGTTACTGAGTTATCTTAGGATGCTCATGTACTATACCAAATAGCTTGAAATAAAATATATATTATATTAATATATATATCAGTTCCATTGATTCATGAACTGTTTGGTTATAACAGAATTCATTAGCCTTTCACAGACACAATCTATATTAGGTATGTAATGTTGCTTATTTTCAGGTTGGTTGCTGTTTGCAATTTACCATTTTCTTTGCAAAATGTGTTTTATAAGTTACACAATTTCTCTATTGATTACATTAATTTCCCATATTTTTTAACATTTTATCTCAAACAGTAGTAGATATTCTGGTAAAATTGAATATATATATATATATATATATATATATATACACACCTACACATCATTCTGAGGGCATCCTGCATGCTTTATGACATTATGCTTTAACCCCTTAAGGACCAGGCTGTGTTTTACCTTTGGTACCCTTTGGGACCAAGGCTGTTTTAACACTTTTGCGGTGCTCGTTTTTAGATGTAATATATGTGTTTTTTTTCAAGACAAGAAATATTTATTAATCATATTATCTAATTTCCCATAAAATATATGAAACATTGAAAAAAAACACATTTTCTGACTTTTACCTGAAAAATCTTTTACTCATCATAAAAAGCTAATGAAAAAACTGATAAATAGATTCTAGTATTTGTCCTGAGCTTAGAAATACCCAATGATTTTTGCTTTTTTCTGCAGGGTATTGGGCAACAAGTACAAGTAGCGTTTTGCTATTTTAAAACCATTTTAAAGCTGGTCATTCTACCCCATTCTACTTTGAAGCCGGCTAATTCAATTTACCCCATCAATCCATATATTTTGAAAACTAGACACCTCAAGGTATTTCAAATTCTAGTATTTTAACCATTTCCATGCATGAGATTCTACCACCAGCCTTTGCCAAAGTTTGTGGTAGTTTTTTCACACAAATTGTACTTTGGGTATAAATTTATAGCCCCAATGTGTGTTCAGCAACATCTCCTGAGTACAGTGATATCACCCATGTGTGGGGTTGTCTGGTGTTTGGGATTAAAAGGCCACATTTGGTAAGTGCGCTTTGCCTCCCCATTTTGATCAATCTGTGCCTATGCCATATCTTTGAGCCTGGCCACACATTTTTGGGAAGATAATGTTAGCACTTGATCATAATAATAAACTTTATTTTATTCTTTTTGGACTTTTTTTTACATTTTGCTGGAACTGGGTGGTTCCTCTGATGCATAATAATTTTCAAATGTTTAAATGTTTTTTTCCATATTTTCTTCTTACATATTTTACTAATCACATAGTGATTAGAAAGCTGGGCTCCATTGACTTGCATGGTTGAGTGCAGTACCTGTATTCAACCTGCAAGTGGAGCCAGAGTTCTTAAGAATATCTGGAGACCCTCTAGCAACCTTTTCCAATTTTTCCAACAGTGTGTCCTGGGGTGAGTGTTTGGTGTCGTGATTTCAGCAACACCATTGAAGCTTAGGAGGCAGAGGCGTATCTAGGGTATGGCCATTTGAAAGGGGGCGCCAGTGAGCGGCTTTCAAACCCCGTCTTTTTTTTGATGCGTAGGAGAGAGAGGGGCGTCTAGCAACCGCTTGGCGCCCCTCATTCTACTCCACAAAGCCTCTACCTCCGTCCCGGTGCCGGCATTTCATGCTGAGCGCCGTAATATGACATCATATTTGGGTGCTCAGCAGTGAAGCAGCGGGCACCAGCGAGCGGCTTTTAAACTCTGTCTTTTTTTCTTATGCGGAGGAGAGAGAGTGGCGCCTAGCAACTGCTCGCTGCCCCTCGTTCTCCACTGCATCAAAAAAAAGACAGCATTTAAAAGCCGCTCGCTGTTGCCCACTGCTTCCCTGCTGAGCGCTGAAATATGACTTCATATTACGGCACTCAGCAGTGAAGCAGCGGGCACCACTGAAGTGCCAGAAGACAGAAGCCTCGAGCTCCCGTCGCTGGACCTCAAGGTGAGAAAACTACAAAGGGGGAGAGGGTAGATAGTGAGTAGGGGGAGGGAGAGGGTTAGAAAGATAAGGGAAGGAGAGGGTTAGAAAGTGGTAAGGAGGGAGAGGGGCTAGAAAAGTGATAAGGAGGGAGAGGGTTAGAAAGTGATAAGGGAAGGAGAGGGGTTAGAAAGTGATAAGGGAAGGAGAGGGGGTATATATAAGTAAAGAAAGTGAATTCATGTGTGGATGCATTGAGTGAATGAGGGAGAGCATGAGTTAATATCTGAATGTATTGTCTGAATGAGGGAGAGCATGAGTTGTCTGAATGAGGGAGAGCATGAGTTAATATGTGGATGAGTTGTATGTATAAGGAGTGCATGAGTTAATATATGGATGAGTTGTCTGTATGAGGGAGAGCATGAGTTAATATGATGAGTTGTCTGAATGAGGGAGAGCATGAGTTGTCTGAATGAGGGAGAACATGAGTTAATGTGTGGATGAATTGTCTGAATACCTCAACATCGAAGCATTACAGCAACACCGTTTAAGCGAAGAAGGTGATCTTTTTAAGCTTGTTTAATGAAATGACATGTCAGAGCATTTGCTCTGAAAAAAACCTTTGCTCGGATTTGCTCAATTATAAGACAAGGTGACCTGGATCCTCCTGTCTGGTAACCTTAGCTGCTGCCGGCTCTTCCACCGGGGCTTCTATCACCGAGCTCTGCAAAAGTGCAGGCAGCAGCGGTGGTTGTCTACGTGCATCACGCAGACCTTCCCTGGCTGCCAGAGAGGAGAATTATATAATCCAAAGTCTCCCCAGCATACAGTCTTGGGTTGTAGATCCACATCGAGGTGCATCTTCAAATGACTGTCCATACATAAGTGAAAGAGAACACCAAGGACTTCTCCTGGAAACAAAAAACAATTTACTCACACATTGTGGGTATCAAAATAGAAACTCCTGTTTCCAATAGAAATTCTTCTGATATAGCCAGTACTATGCAAAAGTTGTAAGCAGGTTTGAAAATATTGTATGAAAGAATGCTTTAAAAAAAGACATGTTAATAGTTTATTTTTATCATTCAAAAAAATGCAAAGTAAGTGAACAAAAGAAAAATCTATATCAAATTAATATTTGGTGTAACCATCCTTGCACAAAGTCAGGGATTTTGTAGCCATATTTAGTTAGGTATATGATTAAACAATTATACCAAGCATGTATCTGACGACAGCACCAAATGAAAAAAATGCCAGCCTGTGATAGACCCCCTATAACTTACCACAATGGAGTCTTTTGAAGAATTTTCTTCAACATACAGCCCAGGTAGCTGAGCGATTATGCATGTTAAAGCAAACACCATTTCAGTATATACTGAGGTAGAGTATGAGATGCTCTTTGCTGTGAAATTGGGATATGACCATTACAAGCGGTATAATCCACTTAGGCACAATGTCACCGCACACTTAGAATTGGAAGGGTTATCCTGGTTATTGGCTATTTAATTGGTTTTGTTCTTTGGAATTAGCTTTATATTTGTAAATGTAGCTTTAGATGGTCTTTAGTGGCTAATTGTGAGTTTGCTGCTATACATGGGGAAAGGGCCAGGACTTAAATACATCTTTAAAGGTTGTTCCAGAGTGTTGATAGTGTAGTGTATTATTAAAAGGTTATGTTGTGTCTTCATAATAACCACATGCTTTGGATATTACATTATATATTGAACTATTTTATATCATTTAAGTAAATGCTGGAAAAGCTGAAAAAACAGAGACATACGATAGTGGAATCCAGGTCAGTAAGGCTGCGAGAACTGGTTTTCTACACCAGTGAACGCCCATGAAATATAGATAGATTACTGGTTAAAAATTTAATAACAGTGGCTGTACAAGGCTGAGAAGTTATGAAATAAAACACAGTCTATAAGCAAAACATCCAAAAGTAAAATATAGCATTGGGGCTGTTTTCTGAAGAGAGGGGCTTGGGAATAATTATTTCTTAAGAAATTAAAGGTAAGCAGGCAATGCAATAATGCATCAGGAAAAAGAAAGCAGAGTAGTGGCTTGTATAACTATAGGCTTTAGAGGCAAAAAGAGAGGTGGCTTTGCCACTTTACAGGTCTCCGTCAGACCTCACCTATAATATTTTGTACAGTTCTGGAGACCCTTTCCCAAGAAGGATATTTATACTTTGGGGGAAGAGTTCAGAGGAGGGATAGTAGAATGGTAAATGATTTGTAGGATAAAAAGTATCCTACAAATCATATCAAAAGTAAGGGATCTTAAGACGTATTGTGTGGTGGAAATACATTCCCAGAGGGATGCGATAGAAACACTGAAATCCTTAAAGTGATTTAACAAAGTACAGGAGGGATGTTGATTTCAGAGGAGAATTTTTTACTAAGAGGGTAGTATATACTTTGAACAGTCTCCCATTAGTGGTAGAGGCAAAAAAATTAGAGAGTTTAAACATCCATGAAATATGCCTAGGGCATCTAAGACAAGACAAAGGACTGATTAAGGTCTTAGTCTCTACATAGGAAAAATAAGAAGACTATCTGGATCAACTTGTTCTTATTGGCTGTCAAATTCTATGTTTAAAATAAAATAATTAAAAATAAAATAAAATTAGTATTAAAATCATTTTTCATATACCAAGACAAATATAGCATTTGCATCAATTTTAATTTGCCCAGACTGACCAGATTGGGATATTTAAGAATTTTGCTCAGTTATTTACATATATATGTCTTAAATAATAATTGTCTAAGCAATTACTAACATTTGATTTCAAATTGTAGTGTTCAGTGCATTTTTGTTTTTGTTTTAAAATATTTGTAAAGTAGGTCAAACAGATCTTTGTCTTAATGATAAAAGTGTTACTTTCTTTTCTTATCAAAATGCTGTTGTCCTTTATTTGACAAATACTCCGATCTCTAAATCCTTTTCATTTATTCACATGGTTTTGCTGTTCTGCAATGTTTTTAGATCTTGTGCCCAATAAAGTTTCCAATTAATTTTAAAGAATGTCAATTTTACCATTTGTTCCACTCATAAAGCCACCACATTTAAATTTTAACGTGAAGCATGGTTGTTCTTTTTTCCTTACAGCTGGTATTTTCTGAGCAATTCATGCTGCCAATTCCTCTTTTTGTTAGGGAACACTACTGGGATCCTAATTCTTCGAAATTCGTCTATACATTTGACTAAATCCATTTCTAATGCTCTCCTCTCGTCGCTATACTTTGGAGGATCAGGACAGCACTGGATGTCATTCTCCTTCACTATTCCTTGTGTACTGTCCCTGAGTGTTGTGATGTTTTCTTCGTCTTGCTTATTGAGAGACTGGGGCAGTTCTAATGTACAGGGTCGAGGAGGGTTTTCCCCATTAGATGGCAGGCAGGGGTCTGCCTCGTGATGAAATTTCTCCATTGGCTGGTCAGTTGAAGTTGTAGCTGAATCATGGCTGTCCAGGCTAGAGCTAGACAGTTCATTGCCACTGTCTGGCTCATGTTTTTCACTGGTATACTGTGGAGTAACTGGCATAGTAATATCGGTTTCAACCACGACATCTTCCTCTGCAAAGAAAGCAAAGATCAATAGTTAGGTAGGTTCTTAATTTATACAGTAAAAAACTATAAGAAGACATTAAACACGTTTTATGGAAAGGTTAAATGAGCACTCCAGTCCTAGTTTGAAGTTACATGCATACTGAAATCTATTTTTCCTGTACTGTGGAGTATTCTACTTCATGCAAATTGGTGCAGGCATTCTTTAGTTACTGGAGTTATGAATGGTTTTCACATGGATGAAAATCGATTTCCGGTGTGTTTGTTATAGTTTGTGGGCGTCAGGGAGCCAATATTAAAATACCGAAGGCTCCCGAACCTCCGGCGAGTGTTGGGATGTCTGTAACTGCTGTGGAGTATGATTTATGGGAAGAAGAAAAGCACAAATAGTCTTGGTCAAAGGGATTACGCTTTCGCTAGCTATCATATAGTCAGTGTGAATGGAGCAAATGCTTCATTGTTTGTCCTAATTGTTTGAAATATTTCCTGTTGCCACCCAATGGAGTAGGTGAATTTTCAATAAGAGGGTCTAGGGTTATATTAAGATCCCCACAAATCATGGCTTTACTTTGCTTGTATTTATCCACTTTAGCAAGCAGTTTAATAACATGAAACTTTATTAATATTACATATTAGAATTAAGTACTTTCCATGCAGGTACGAGTGTTTCTACACTAGCATAAAATACCAATGCTTTATATTAATATAGAAACTCTAGCCTTTTTAGACTTGGCCAAGGAGTGATAGCCTATAGGGCAATCTTTACCCGTATCTTTGTTTTTTTTTTCTTTATGTATATGCTGTAAAACCCTTTAATATAATCCTTATTTAAAAAAGAAATGCATTCAAGTTTCTGCAAGCTGTATATTCAGGGCCATTTATAGAGCAGTTTTTTTCATTCATATTTAGTTGGCTAATATTTTAGAAAAAGACATAAAAGACTAAATGTAAACATATTTATTTTCATGCATGATATTACCTGGTGAAGTTGAGGGAAATATTACTGTCTGGGGTAGCTGTCCAAAATTAGTGAGATTTGTTGATGTACCTGTAATATGAAATTTTAAAAAATGACTTAACAGCATGTATAAAAATACCTAACATTTCTCCACCAATATTTTTCTGGATTCCTTGATTTTATGGATTTTGTTCTTTGCCCGTTTGAATTTTTTTTTTTTAGATATTTCTTAACTCTCAAAGAAACAGCTTTTTAAGAACTGACATGTAAGATGATCTGTCATAAAAAGCTGTTTTATCGAAGATAACAGAAAATTGTATTAGACTGGTCAGTAAGAGTAAAAAAATAAAGAAACCGCTGCAGAAGTGGCCAAAATTGTAAAAGACAAGAAGTTAGCCTTTAGTAGATACAAAAATACCCAAAGTGAGGAAGATAGACAGATCTATAAAATTAGGCAGAAAGAGGCAAAGAAAGTTATAAAAACTGCCAAATCACAGGCAGAAGAGCAAATTGCCCTATCAGTAAAAAATGGAGATAAAACATTTTTTAGATATATAAATGAGAAAAGGAAAATTAAACAAGGATTAGTTAGACTAAAAATAAAAGGCATGTATGTAGAAGAGGATAAAGGTTTAGCTGACTGCCTCAATGAATATTTCTGTTCAGTTTTTACAGATGCAAATGATGGAATGGGACCTCAGTTGGGAAAAAAGACTGAATCATTTGAAATATGTGAGTTTATCGAGGCGGAGGTTCTACTTCAGTTGTCTAAGGTAAAGACAAATAAGTCGATGGGGCCTGATGGGATACACCCCAAGTTATTAAAAGAGCTTGGGGCTGTACTAGCAAAACCGTTAACTGAGATATTTAACGAATCATTGGTAACGGGAGTTGTCCCTGGGGATTGGAAAGTAGCGAATGTTGTGCCTATTCACAGTAGGGAGGAGTCGGGCAACTACAGGCCAGTTAGTCTTACATCTGTAGTGGGAAAATTAATGGAAACAATGTTAAAGGAAAGGATTGTTGAACATCTGAAGCCACATGGCTTTCAAGATCAAAACGACATGGGTTTTCCTCAGGAAGATCTTGCCAAACAAATCTTATTGAGTTTTTTGATTGGGTGACTAAAGTAATTGATCAAGGTGGTGCAGTAGACATTGCGTATCTGGATTTCAGTAAGGCCTTTGACACTGTGCCACATAGAAGGCTTTTAAATAAACTGCAATCTCTGGGTTTAGATCCCAATGTTGTTGAATGGATTAAGGAGTGGCTGAGTGACAGAAAACAGAGGGTTGTAGTCAATAGCGTATATTCAGAGCAAGGTCTTGTTACCAGTGGGATACCTCAGGCATCTGTACTTGGACCAATTCTCTTTAATGTTTTCATTAGTGATATTGCAGATGGTGTTGATGGAAAGGTATGTTTATTTGCTGACGACACAAAAATTTGCAACAGGGTTGATGTTCCTGGAGGAAGAAGCCAAATGGCAAACGATCTAGGTAAGCTGGAAAAATGGTCAGAGCTGTGGCAAATGGCATTTAACGTGGATAAATGCAAAGTAATGCACCTGGGGC
>VKOC01018264.1:0-17489 GCA_009364415.1 Spea multiplicata
GTCTGCGCTTCTCACCCTAATAAAGTTGGCAACAAATATATAAACATAATATAAATGAGAGGTTTTGGTTATATGAATTGGCCAAAGCATAATTAAGCTCACCCGCCACGTCAAGGCACACTCTCAATAGGGTTAGAACCGACTCTCGCCTCCTACATAGTGGGCACACAAAGCAGTGTATATACGGCTACCAAAACCAGATTAATGTGTTGGGGGAGGTGCAATTAAACCTCCTCTCATTTAACCCCTGGACAGCAAGCTGCAACCAGACTGATGAGGAGCCAACAACCTCAAATATGTGCAAACAGGGAAAAGAAAAAATATCAGTGCGCTAAGCTAGTCACAGGCTCAAAAATAC
The DNA here is from genome assembly GCA_009364415.1 of Spea multiplicata. Taxonomy (NCBI): domain Eukaryota; kingdom Metazoa; phylum Chordata; class Amphibia; order Anura; family Pelobatidae; genus Spea; species Spea multiplicata. The sequence goes on from VKOC01018264.1 coordinate 359, forward strand.
AAATGTATAATATGAGGCCTACCAAACAGTGTGAGCATGCTGCAAATACAGTGTGTTGGCTGTACAATGTATACAAAAAACAAAATACTGTCTGCGCTTCTCACCCTAATAAAGTTGGCAACAAATATATAATAAACATAATATAAATGAGAGGTTTTGGTTATATGAATTGGCCAAATTGACTAGCTTGGCGCACCGACATTTTTTCTTTTCCCATAGATATATCAGTAATACCCATTACAAAACCCACAATTCCCAACTTTTTGGACTTCATGGCTTCGTGGTATAGTGGAATTGCCTTTTTTTGTAATAAGCCTAAATTATTTCAACAACCTGATGTCTATCTATACCCCATATGGGTGTATGGTAGCCCTCATGTCTATAGTTGGGTGAAGTTTTCTGCTTTCATGTAGTTACTACGATAGCCCTTGCTACAGTAATGAGTAACAAAGGAGATGGGAAACGCCAGGGTCCATCCACAAAACTCACAACACGTCCTGAAATCTTGACATATATCTAGTAACATATATATATATATATATATATATATATATATATATCAGTTGAAACTCAGATTTAGAAAAAAGATTTTTCCCACCCATACTTTGAATTTTTTTAACCAGTTATACTCAAGTCACTTAATCCTCACAATATGATATTGGTAACATCGATCAAATCTGCTCCCTGATTGTATATCCAATTCTAGAATTCTAATTTGGAAAGTTGGATTATGGATAGTGTTTCTTTAATGTTAGGTATAGATAATTTACATGACCAAATTATACAGATTTGGAAATAAACAATCCATAACTTTGTCACATTGATATAAAATAAAAAATCCCCAACATGTTGAAACTTGTTTTTTTTCTTTGTTTTCACATAACTCCTAGGGTTCTTCAAAGCAACCTTGCCATGAAAAGTCTTCTAATCTCCTGAATCTCCTCATGAACTAAAGGTAAGATTATTATAAATCAACAAAAGATGAAAGCATTCGTATTAATTAACTTTCATGCTCCCTTTGCACAGGGTCTTACATAAGTTTGGTTCTTTAATTTAAAATCTCTTACAGAGCAAATGGCAAATGGCAATCACTTTTTTTTCCAATTTACATCTTCCAACCATCATTTTTCTTTAAACTCGATCCAAAAGCTTATTTGCACAACACATGATTCTAGTTAAACATGGTAACTGATTCTTGATGGCATTACTTTCACTATTGATTATATCAAAATAAAAAAGCACCACAACCGACTTTACCCAATGCATGAAATCTAAGCTTCCATAGAAACTGGGATAGGGCCCTCTTGCCTTAATTGTTATGGCATTCAAGATCACTTTGGTTCCTTTATATGCCATATTAACTGCCAATTTTTATTTATTTAGTTTATTTGCAGAGCAGAACCCAGCGGGAATCGACATTTTTGAAATTAAAATCATATCATAAAATCATATTCCAGAATTTTATTTTGTAGAATTATACGTATTTACACAACGTTAACTTATAATGCTCCATAATGCATTACTTTGTATCAGACTAAAAGAACATTAACATATTCCAGAAAGTAGTAATTATGCCCATAACTATACTTATTAGATGTAGCAGATGGTAAGATGGTTCTGAATAATAATGCATTAAATGTCACAAGTGCTACTACTTATGACAAGAGAAGCAAGCTACTAAACTTCACAGTAAATAATAAATAATATTTGGTATATTCAGTGGGAAACATTTTAGCTGGAATTACTGCATTGCAAAAGCTGCATGAATGTAACCCTTAGGAAAATGAGTGCGCTGATACGCTATATGACCAAAAGTAAGTGAACACTTGGCGTATGCATTTAGCAGAATGCATAGAACATTCTGTAAAGTATGGTGGGGGAGGGGTAATGGTCCAGGGCTGTTTTCCAGGGTTTGAGTCCCATAGTATGATATTTAAGATAATGTTTCTAACTTTGTGGCACCAGTTAGAAGAAAGCCCTTTCTGTTCCAGCATGACTGTGCCCAGCGCACAAAGCAAGGTCCATAAAGACCTTGGTTGGATGAGTTTGGTGCTGAAGAACTTGACCGGCCGCACAGAGCCCTGACCTCAAACCCATGGAACACCTTTGGGCTGAACTGGAATGGAGATTTCAAGCCAGACCTTCTTGTCCACTATCAGTGCCGGACCTCTTCTGGATGAATGGGGCTTATAGGCAACCCGCATAACGGTCTTTACCTTTCTGTAAAATGAATTGCTTTTATTATTTATTGGTATTAGAAGATAGTTGAACTGCGTTACACATATTCACATCGTGACCTCCTCGTGTAATTTATAGCAGATGCATGCCGCAAGACTACATTTAAGCATTAGTGTTTTTGAAGCAATTTACTTTTGCAATAAATCAGGAAATCTCATGAAATATTATATCAATACATTTTGCAGTGCTTTATAAAGTCATGCACATTGCCCCTATTTTATGAATTAAAGGTGATGTTCCACTCTGCTGAATTAAGCACTTTTGTGCAGCACTAAAAACATCATTAGTAGTATTGCTGAGGGACAAGACCCTTCCCAGGAATTATTCATAATTTTGATTATGGGGCACAAAAGCAAGCACCGGTTCTTCTTTTGAAAAAGTCGAACACTACCTTAATGTGTAAAGGAATAAAGCTTGTGAGCCGTTAATTAGGTGCTTTACATAGAACCGGATGATATCTTAATGTATACTTGGAACCAGATGAGACAACGAAAAAATGTAGAATTTTGAGGAAATAGATTATCTGGCTAGAACCAAGAGATAAAGTAATCAAAGTAGTCAAGCAGAGGAGTAGATCTTTTATTATGGAATAATTAGTGACTATAAATGCCTTTAGGGTTGTAAACCTAACCTTATCCACCTACCGAGGGGGTATTCTGGATTAAGTAGTTCTTCTAGTAGTTGAGGAATCATGTCAGTGTTTATTCTGCACGAACAGATAATAGAATTTTGAAGATGAAAAGGATAATATCTCTGTTGGGTTATGAATCGGGATACTTTAAAGGGAAATCATTTCTAAGTAGCGTTTTCATTAGCCGGTAAAACTATTTCGGAACATCTGGTATGATAGCCCCAAAACAGGAAACATCACACGAGATTAGCGGACGGCCGACATTTACGTGTCATCGTTTTGAGATGTGATTAGAAGAAATAAACAGAGTGCCTTGCTAATTTACTAAGACATTTTTCTCTGCAGCGAGATGAAGGCGCACGATAAAACACCAGAGCCATCAAGTTAATTCTTCGATTCCAAAAAAAAAACAAAATCCCTAAGGTTATGATTTTTGACATTTATTTTTTCTGAAATGTTCCTCCGCAGTTCTGTTGATATTAGGAGATATACGTTTTCTGAAATACATTTCAGAGAATTACCGAGGAATTCGGGTATCGTATTTAAATTAAAAATAGTAGTCTCAAGGCTTTGCTGCACCTTTTGTGCAAATAAAAATGTCACATTTAAGTAAGTTTTTAACTTTGGATTAACAGTCTTAGAAAAAACAACACTCTGCTTTTTAAGTAGAACACCCAGTGTTAACATTGTGTCAAACATCAGTTTTTTTCACCTTTTTTAAAAGCATATTACATGAATGTTCACCGGGTAAATCTCTCGACATGCTTAACTATTATGGAGCGGCGGAATCCGATGGGGCTCTATAAATAAAATGTGATTCAATGCATTTAATATTATTGCTTTCATCTATGGATTTTCTGCAATTCCCTCTAAAATGGACACTAATTATTATTATTCATAATTATTCATTCAGAACAGCCATCTATTTTTGCGAACACTGTTAAACTAAGATAATTCAGTTTTAAATTCACGTATTTAAATTAAAATAGATTTAAATTAAAGAAAGCATCCTTCAGGGACAAGTTTATTTTTCTTTTAGATTTCTGCAATATGACCAAAAAAAAAAAAAAGTAATCTTAAAATGTATAGCTTGTAAATGATATTGCCTAAATACAGATAGTATGTGTTTGTTCCTTGGTCTTTTTCCAGGAATAATATCTAACCGAGATGTAAGTTGGATCCAAAACAATATTTAGTCTTTGTTATGATATTTTAATTATCGCAGTCTTCAATGCAAGAGTAGACATCACAATGTGTTTGCAGGCTTCGCTAGCAGTGAAGGGTAGATGCCAGATTCTGGCTTCCGTAAGTGGCGCCACGCACACCACAAATAATGGGAGATCAAGTAAGGATAAATGTAGTTGCTTCCAGATCCATAAAGCAGGCATTGTACTTGTGCACGGTTTGGAGTCTTCTTAATTAGGAATAAGAAACTTTAGCCAAAGTCATCTAATCTGCTCAACAGCGCTGTGCCGCCCAGTTGGTTTTCGCTCTTGCGTGCAATTTAGTAAATTTTAGTAAATTTTCATATTTCTGCTGTTTCTGTACATAATGCAATACAGGGAAACAAGCAACTATACATGCATTCGTACGATAGGTGCTAAATAAGGCTACGGACAGAGCAGTTGGGACAACGTCGCCTAAGCAACGTATGTCAGATTTTCTAGACGGACAAAAAGCAGGTGTAGAAATCTGTAGACACAACATTAAAAGATAAAACACACAGCACATGCGCAGAAGAGCCCAAAGCCCAGTTTCACATGGACATTTTAACTTCATTGCAATATTCAATTAAACAAGTGCACACATTGCAACTTTCTTTTGTGTGCCAGCATTTCAAAGGTCTTTTTTTATTATTTTACCTTAATTTTACTTGTAGCACAAAGTAATGTCATCAGTGGAACTAACCATGATTTATTTTTATTTTTTTTTTTCAACATGCCACAAGGTAATATTCAATAGTAGATGTAACCCTCCATTTCTGAATTTAATTTATTTAATTTATATAATAGAATACATCTATATAGATACTGTGTATATATATATATATATATATATATATATATATAAATAACTATCAAAAGTACTATCAGGCCCTATTAGATATTATATATATATATATATAAGAGAGAGAGATATTTATATATATATATATAGACATTTTAATAGGTAATTTATTGTTGAATTGTTTTCTGCAAGAAAGTATTAATTGCAATGGTTTTAACAATATCAGCCTATACGGTGCTTATAAAACAAGGCAATATCATTTGTACTATAATTTCAAACCACAGCCATCAATCTATTACCCAAAGGGAAAAGGGGCATTTTTTCCAATCATTTTTACAACACTTAGAACTTTGAATTTCATTTTCTAGCAACAACAACACAACATAATTACCCTGAGGTCCATCAAAAGTTTTAAGTACAGCTGATGAAAAGATGAAGACCGATATATTACGAGAGAGGTACTAGAATGAAATATATTGCTGGGGAGTCCCGGGTGATTAGGGTTACGTTCTACATCTTAAGGGTCATTAGAACTGGAAACAGCAAAAATGGAACTCAGTTCAGCAACACTTCCAATAGGATATTTTAATAAGAAACGCAAATGGTTGTATGTGACCTCCGGGCCAATTACTTTTGAGATTGGATAAACAGTAAGGTTGTTGACCAGAATGGAAAAAGATAATAGGGTTTGGTGTGGGAAACGGTGTGGGAAACATGCAACGTATGGACATTTTCATAACTTACAAGCAGTTAGAGAAAATCATGTTAGACGTTTCTGAGGAGATAAATTTAGTCTGAGCCAATTACGCATCATTTGGCCAATGACTTTGCATTTGCGATGGTAATTAAGAGATCGGTTGACATCTTAATATACAAATATATGGAAAAGTAGAATCTGACTATTTACAAGCAATGGGAGAACCATCTAGTCTACACATTTTAACACTTGTCATAATACACACAACCTTATTTAGTTTTGGCCTAACTTGTGTATTTATGCCACAAATATTATCCCGTTATCTTTCAATGTGTTAACCTCAGGCTACGTCACATATTCAGTAATGTTTCCTACCCTTATATCCTTGAAAAGTAAACCATGGCAGAGATGAAGGTTTCATCACATAGAAACACACATTTTTAAAAAGCTTGAGCATGAGTTTCTATGGCGATAACCAGTTTTCGCTTTTGTGTCACATGACAATTCAGTGTTCCTGGCAAAAATCGTACATACGGTAACATTTGGCTTTATTTCTTGATTTGGCATTCAACAGTACTAGGATGTATGTGTTTGATGTGAATTGGCTTGAATCAGCCAATCAGTGGCAGAAAACCAATAGGAGTGCTTTTTGCTAAGGTGTATGAGGGTCTGAGCCGGTGCTGGAGCTGACTGCCGGTAAGTATATCACATGCAAGGAGATGTGCTCAACCAAACAGATCTCCTGCATGGAAAATAACTGAGGAGCGGGGAAAGGGTCGAATGTATATGGGGGATTCTGCAGACTCCTCCTTATGCATTTGCAGGGGGACATCTTGAAATTATATAGGGACCTCCTAACTAGCATAGGCCTTAAAGTGCATATGATGGCTGGAGTGCCCCTTTAAGATGTAATCTGCAGGGCACTGATTCTTTACTCATAATTACTTGGAGCCAGGCCAATTCTCAGGCCCCATCTCACCTACCCACACAGGCCAAATAGCCCTACCCAATAAAAACATGAGACAGTATCTTGTAGTTTATGGCATTGGCCACAGCTTCAGATGAAGGCAACCAGAAAAAAACCTGCTGGCTGCTAGGCTTGCGCAGAGCAGGCAGACACTACAGACATTCTACCATTTGCTCCCTTTCTGGTGTGCCAACAGAACTTGTCTTCCCTAGAAGTTCTCAGTGAACCTTTTAATAATCATATTGAGAAGCCCTAACCAGGGACTCAAGAAGCTGGGACTTTCAAAATGAAGCACACAAAACAAAGTAGTATAAGCAACACTGAGCGTGAGTAGGACAGAATGCTTGGTCACTGCCGTGCCCTCTCCAGCTTTCACTCACTTCAATAAGGATCACAGTCTGCTGAGCCAACCCATGTTTCTATTTATGGTTCCATTAAACATATATTTTTGAGTGCCATGGTTGATTAGCAAATGGAGTGGAAATGTGTTTGATTATAATGCTTAGAAGATATATCTGTCATCCTTGACCCACTGAGTGCTGGGTAGTGAATATGTTTGAATGGAGATAGCTTACCTCTGAAGGACTGCTCACAACACTGAGTGCTTGCACTTCATTATGCACTGTAGAAGCCAAATTGAGTCTTTATTATCTCACTTGAAGGATAGAAAGGACTATATTTGACAGTTCATGTATGTACATGAGTGTTGTGAAATTATACATGTCCTTCTGTAGTTTAGTTGTTTATACACCTGAAAAAAAGCCAAAAGAGTTCTTAGAATTCCGGAGTACTTAATTATAGTTCAAAGAAATACGTTTTCTGAGAAATTTTCTCACAACAAAAATATCTTATAATGGAGTTTAAACATCACTTATGTCAGTAAATTGCAGTCTATACAAATACAATAACAGTAGTTACATAAATCGTTTGTCAATTCATGGATATCTTAAGAATTAAAATGACTTTCTGGAACAATGAAACAGTTATATTAATTATTATGTATGCATTATGCTTGAATTAAAAAAGAATAATCCTTATCCAATATGGATTCCAAAGTAGTTGTTTCTTTGCACATGTACTATGTGATGAAAGAGAGCAATAAGGATTAATTCCATTTGTTTATGTGGCTATGAAAATGTATTATCTTAGTTTGAAAATCTAATTTTTTAACTCAAACTTAATTTACTTTCTTTCTAAAGCTCTAGTCCTTGAGGCCTTACATTTTGTCTGTCCTTGCCTGATAAGAAGAAGTTTAACTCCTTAACTACCAATGACATCACAGCAAGAGACTAATGATGTGCCTGCATGTCATGAGGTTAAACAAGCAGAGAAAGCGATCAAAAATGTAGGTGCCCCATGTGATCGCTCTACTGCTGGAAACGGCTTTTAGGAAACGATCAACGATATTAAGGCATTTCAGTAACACCGGCCAATCATTGCTCACTTCCTAACCGTTCTATCCTGTGGCAGGGTGCCACCATATTGTCTTTCAATATGGCGCCGCACTTCTCCTGGCAAGAGATTCAGAAGTGATTGCTTCTGTCACACAGCAATTGTTGCTGCATTGTCAAAGTTTGTGGTAATAAATGTTTTTGTGTAATTAGATTACTACCACAGACACAGAGTGGTTGTAGAATTTGAAATACCCTGGGGTGTCTAGTTTTTAAAAATAAAAGGTTTGATGAGGTAAATTGAAATAGCCAGCTTCAAAGATAGGACATGGGCGCATGATGAAAAGTTATCCAAATTGAAAAATGCGCACCTCACAAGTGTTGCCTTTCAGCCCCTAAACAACCTGACAAACCTATGATTGGGTGGTATCAGATTCTTTAATTTATTAGTTTTTTAAATAAGTAGAATTAATAGAATTTTTAAATTAAATTAAAAAATGTTTTTAAAAAACATTTTCACCATATTTCTTATTTTTATAGTAAATTAGATTAAATTATGAAAATAATTGTATCTAAAGAAACCAATAAATAATTTGTGGGAGTACACAAAATGATAAAACAGATAAAAACAAACACTGCAGAAATGTTAAAAAGCCTTAGACACAAAGGGTATAAAAAACAGCTCAGTTCTTAAGGGGTTAACATGTTTTTTACTAGTGATACCTGTGCCTAAGCTGGGATATTCTAAAACTGCAGGCCCTAAATAACTGAAGTTGAGTGGTCCTGTCTAACTTTTGGTATTTATACAGTATTTGAGATATATGATCTTGTGTTACTAACAATCTGAGTCTTATAAAAAACAAATACAGTTTCTGTCTTTTTCCATAGTTGTTTTCCCAAAAAAGCGTGTTTTTACTTGCTGGTTCTAATTCTAACAGTGATTTCTACAATTTTAACCTTTTTTCATCAGAAACATTTTAGATTCAATTAAATCGAATTTGTAAATAGCACAATTAGGCATTTATTTAGATTACTAAGATAGAATTTGATGGCAGATAAGAACCGTCTAGCCATTTAAGCAAGCATGGGATAGACATAAGGCCAAGCTAGATAAAGCATAAGGCCAGGTACTAAGGGAAGTACTCAGAGGTTGGGCAGACTGGATGGGCCTAATGGTTTTTATCTGCCATCACTCTATGTTTCTATGTCTTCCCATTGTTCTTTTTAACAGAGAACATAAATTGTAAGTATTAATACAACACATAATTTTATGGATTTTGTGCCAGATTACTTAATAATTGTAGGGGAAGCTTCTAAAATGTTTAGCTTTGTAATGTCAAAACAACTGGGCTTTCATGCAGGGATCGGCAAAGTGTCCGCGCATGCATACCAATGTCCGCCACCACAATTTGTGGTGTCCGCTACTGGAGGAACAGGAGAGGTTGGGTAGATCATAGATCTCCCTCTTGATGGCCCCAAAATAAAGGGAGTATGGGTGTATGGAGTATGCGCTCTTACCAAAGGACTTGAGAAAGGTAAGAGTTGGGGAGAAAGGGGAGAAATAGATAGCGAGAAGGGGAGATAAAAAGACAAAGGGGAGAGGTAGAGAGAAAAGGGAGAAATAAGGAGAAATGGGATAGATAATAAGAAAGAAGAAATATATATGGAAAAATATATGAGATGAGGAGGAGGACAGAGAGGAAGGAGGGATACTAAAAAAGAAGAGAGATGGGGAAAAAGGGAGAGATAATGAGTAAGGGAAGAGATAAAGAGAAAGAAGAGGGAGAGATAATGAGAGGGGGTTTCAAAGGGAATGGGGAGAGATAAAAGAAAAATGAAGAGAGAGATAGAAAAGGATGGATAAAAGAGAAGGGTGAGAAATTAAGGGAAAAGAGGAGGGGCAATACAGAGAAAGAAGAGTGATAAAGAGAAAATTGAGAAATAAGGAGAGAAGGAAGACATAAAGAGAAAGATGATAAATAGAAAGAGAAGGAGCGATAAAGTGAAAAATGAGAGGGATAGAAAAGGGAGAGGAGAGCTGAAGAGAAACTATAAACAGAACTATAAACAGAAAGGGGAGCGTTGAGATAAAGAAAAAGAGGAATGATTATGAGAAAAGGGGGATCTACGAGAAGACGAGATAAAGTGAAAGAGGAGAGGAGATAAAGAGAAAGTAGAGCAATAAAGAAAAATTGGAACAATAAAGTGAAAGAGGAGGAAACAGAAGGGAGACAGATAAGGAAAAATTATGAGAAAGGGGAAAAATGAATAGAAAGAGGAGAGAGGGTGTCTGTTTTGAAAGAGTTTGTAAGTTAGGACAAGCATGTGTGTGGATGCAATGGTAAGTGAATGTACGTATGTACATACTGTATATTTGTATGGGTAGGCGTTGTGCGTCTATGGAGAGGCATTTGTAATGGCAGTATATATATATATAAGTATATATATATATGTGTATTTTGACAGTCTACCCATTACTATTACTTTATATGTTTTAAAAATATGAAATACCTCTTGAATGGATATTTTCCTGTATTGGGAAGACAAAAAAATGTTTTTTTTCCAAAATAAAGAATCATCATAACTACTTACTTGTTATCCTTATTTTCATACTAAAACTGGACAAATCACGGCATTTAAACTATAACTGAATAGCATATTTAAAATTGTGAAACCATGAAATTAATCAAGGATTAAATTAAATCCAATAGACATCTCATTATTTCCCGCACTAAACCTTTTCATATAACTCAGATTTTGTCTTTTAATTCAGTATCAAATTGTCCTGAAAAATAAGTTAGCTTTTTGTGTGTCCTTAGTTTCCCTAGCAAACTTGATAATAGTTTTATCAGAAGAAAGAAATACCTTTGTTAGCTGTTGATGAAATTTTGTATCATAAAATGTTTCTATTATTATTTTTTCCCAGAAATTACTTCGCCCAAATTCAAAATTTCTTGTTTAGCTTTAATAAAAAAACCACATCTGCTTTGCTAATATAACTGAAGCCCGAGCTTGGAAAGCACACTGGATTCTGGAGCAATGACACTGGCTTGTCCTTTGTTCATATGACTTCATATGTAAAATAATTTTGTTAACTGGACTTTGCACAGAAGCCATATATTCATTTTTAAAAAGGGTTTTATTTACTAAAGTGGCTTTCTAGGGAATTTAATTATTAGTGTTTATATCATGGACATGGAAAGATAATAAAAATGTCATGGGGATAAGCACTCAACAGAAACATTCTTCTATCAACAAGTTGTAAATACATGCATGTATTGATCAGCCCAAAACAGCCTAGCATGCTACAACCAAGAGGCTTCGTGGCAATAGATGACAAGAATTACATCTAATCTTCATCGCTCATATAATGGTTTGCAAAGCTTTTCTTGAGTATAGAAGTGTATAAGACATGCGTAGAAGTTTCCCATCATCACATGTCCCTCCCGAGCTTTATATATTCTACCTACGGTACTGTTATCTTTCCATCTATAGTCTAGGTCCCCTGCTTCTGCATGTCCCCCACCTTCAAAGCTTTCTGCTCATATGCATTAGCCTTAGTTCCCTTCCATGTATACATAACTCTACAAAATGTATGGGGGATGATACTCTTCTCACCCATAACCCTAAGCGCATCTCCATCTTAAACCTATAGCTCCTGGAGGTTCAATCTCTTGGTGTTCAGTTTGAGGGAACTGAGATCTGTGTTTTAATGAAACAGCTCACAGCTCGTAACATCTTAAGCTAGAAAGCACTTATTTCTCTTTCAGGCCCCACCATGATTGTAAACTGTTTATTTTGTGCTGTTTGGGAACAAATTCATGGTTACCTTGTACTGATTACAAAAAAAATGTGAGGATTCCTTCCACACTGAAAGATAGGCACGTGGGAGAGAACTAAATTGTGGGTGCCAGGCCCCCCAGCTAAGTTTTATATGGGTAATAGAGCCTTCTCACTATTTACTTCTTTCAGTCTCATACCTTTTCCTCTTGCTTAACTGTCCAGTTGTGACATTATTATTTTTTACTTCATTCACATAGATATTCCACTAGGATAGACCCATGTTTGGCTAACTACAAAGTACAGAGACTTGTTTTGCCTCAGGGTACATTATGGAGACATGTGCCTTATGTGAGCTTCTTATGGAAAGTGCATTTGGCCTTCCACATGAAAATCGCACACAAGAGATGGACGTCACAGTGACAGATGCAGTCAGAGTGACTGATTTCTGCTCCCTCACTATTACCACCTAAAAAGAATAGATATTTTGTAGCTAGATCGCATCTTACCTCCGGGCCCCCGTAGAAAAACGGCAACTACACAGGCTCTAGCCCACTGAGAATACTTCTGTTACCCTGATAGGACTGCCTGGCTGATTTAACATATAATCTACCACTCGACCTGACTAATCCGATCAGATCAATATGGATTCCCACTGGCCAATACAGATTGCAAAATGTAACAAAGCAATTTTGAGTGAGTTTCAGCTATTTGAATCCGCATAAATCATGTGTCTGCCAATCTGGCTGAGACCTAAATCTAGGATGTTGCTGTTTTGATTCTTGATAAGACTTGTTTGTATTATCCTTATATCTGCTTCATCTCTCCTTCATTGTACTAGTGTTTTTGTTGCTTAACTCATTTCCTGAGTGGTGCTGCTACTTGCCAAATTCAATATTAAAACTTTCTTGTGCTTACATTCAACCTGTTTTGTCCCTTCTATTTGCCTATTCACCTATACATTTTCGTAGGTACATTATGTTTAAATTATTCAGATGAGTGACTGGAAAGCTAAGTGGGATCTCAAAGAGGCCGAGTGTCAGAAGCCATGGTGGTTTGAACCAGAGACCCTGCATGGGGTAGATGTTGCATCTAACCTTTGTTGCTGTTGGACTCTGCCTGCACTTGGACATAAGATGCTTACCTTCTCCTGTGCCACCTTTTGCTTCTTCATGCAATCAAGGGCCTATGTAACGTGGGCATGCCCCAGCTTCTTTGCTAGAGCATTGTACTTCCTGATTATTACCCTGCTGTGTTTTGAACCTTAGCTGATTCTCTGATTTTGACTAGTGGTTTGTGAGGACTTGTGACTTTATGAGGGCATTCAATGAGAACTCCCCCTTCCATCTAATGTGCTTGTGACGGCTGTTTTGGGTGCCAGGAGAACGGACAGTCAGCACTCATGTTCTGTAGGCAGGATCTCTAATGCAGGAGTAGTCCAGTACACAGTACCAAGGCAGGCAGCGTCACAGTCATAAACGGTAGCCAGGCTTGAGTTGAGACAGGCAGCAAGAGACTTAATCCAAGAAAGAGTCCCAAGGGTCAAACCAGTGTCCCCTGGTATAACTAAGCACTGATTGTAGTGTCATCTATTATCACTATTGTAGGCACTGGCGCTTTAAATCTATTTAACGGTAAAGGTTTTCACCTAACTTAAGGGGCCATTTAGTGATAATTATCGATGCCCTCAAGTCCTCATTTTTTGCCCCCAAAAAGCCAGACAATAAAAAAAGGTTCAGAAAAGTAATCTTCTTTGTGTCCATTTGTACACCAGTGAGTTCTTGGAAGATGCATTGCATCATCCATTGACTTCAACAAAAGGCTATTACAGGCACAGTATAGGATACAGATGGGTTCCAAATTCCCACACAGAGGTTGCAGGAACAAAGCTAGTGACTGTTGTCCACAACTTTTTTAATGGTAGTCAGGGGACTCTTGTTTCTTTATTTCTTTTTTTAGATGTATATTTTATCATTTTTGTGGGTGAAAAGTTACTTTTTGCATATGCAAATAGTTTTACAATTGTTAGAACAAAGGGATGTGTAAATGAAGTTGAGTCTTTGTTGACAGCAGATGAATGCCATTTGTCCCACCTAGAGTGTCCATTTTTACACCTGTTCTCAGGCCTTACTTTATCGTTGCTCTTGTCTTATGGTCGGTATAGCCTTATGTTTATCCCATGCATTATTTGTTTCTCCTACAGTCTCAACTGTATTTTCTTACAGGTAAAGAAAGCTGAAAAGGTAGCCTTGTCCTTCTTTTAGAACTTCTATTTTTCCCAAACATGCATTTAATCTAACAATTACCAGCATATGCAATAGTTTTGATCAACTATTTAAAGTGAAAATGCCTATACTGGTATGCATTATAAAACCTGCAGTGTAAACGCCAATGCCAGGGTGTATTTTTTTGTTCTCTATATGTACTGCACTTTTCCTTGAAAAATGAATCAAGCTGAAATGCAATTATTGGCTCAAAGTTCACATCTTCCTGGAAATAAAAATGGATCCAGGTGGAGCCTGGCACACTCTGTTAATTCAGTGTGAGCTTTGAATGAGTACATACCTAGTTATTCTTAGTAATTTATATTACTAATATAACTTTTTATATGAGATGGTGTTGTTTATTAAATATTTAGTTTTCTTATTTTATCATCTATACTTTTGGCTGTGGAGGTTGGATAAGTGACCTGCTGAGACAAGTAATAGCCCTCACTGATGATCCCAATGTACAAATTAAAACCCTCCTACATCTTATCATTTCAAATAAAAGTGTGTTTGTTATAAAATGCACCAGGCATTGGCATAGCTAGAAACTACAGGGTCCTGGTGCGAAAATTGCCCAGGGCTCCTCAACATGCCCCACAGTGCCACTAAATAGCTAGTGAGCACCATCTTTGCCCCAAACACCTTTTCCATGCCATTCTAGACCCAAAACAGCCTGTTTGTGCCATCTGTTTGCCCCAGCTAGTCAGTGCCCCCAACAGCTGATCAACAGGCTAAGCAATTAGTCCATTTGGCTTCCCTAGCATGTTATTTAATAAATATAATTTAATACTACTCATATTTGGAGTGTGGGACCTGTGTTTTTTTTCTGTGCTGTGCCATCATTGCCCTCAAATAGCTTGTCTGTGCCATCTTTGCCCCGTGTAACCCCTTCCAACATATACTCTGTAACATATATGTAAACACACTTACACAAATTACACACACTTACTCATCCTCACTAACGCACACAACATACTCTCCATCTGACCCCATTTACACATCCATGCTCACATATCCAATTACACATCCATGCTCACAAAAACATAATTACACATCTATGCTGACACACACACACAATTACAATATCCATGCTCGCACACACAATTGCACATCCATGCTCACACATAAAATTACACATCGATGCTCATACACAATTACACATCCATGCTCACGCACACTAATACATAGGCAGCCATGCTCACATAAATACATATATACAAACAAACAAATAAGCATACATACACATTCCTACCCCAGTGTCCATCACAGTTGTGACCCCTGCAGTTACCCTACTGGCACCAGGTGCTGGAAAAGGCAAGGTGTCTATAGAAGGACAACCATGTCCATGGCAATGCTTCTAGAAGTCATTGGAGCCTATGGGACCTTTAGTGACATGATGGTGAGGTGAAATAAATAAATCTGTGAATTTGTATGTTATGCCATGTTGCTCTGGGATAATTTATTTTGAGCCTTTGACATGAAGTTTATAGTACTTGAGCCAAAAATGTTACATCAGTATGTTAAAACTAAAGGTTTCCCTATCAACTGTATTCCAAAACAAAGATCTGGCACAACTGATCTGACCTTTATTTCAACAATAAACCAGGTAAAGGGTTAATATGTTTTAATGGAGGGTCAGCGAGGTCAAACCATTGCTTGCATTGTAAAAAGAAACAATAACTTAATAATCTCAAGCCATAAAAACTGAAACTCCACTGGGTCATCATTAGTGTTTAACCTCTAAATTTTGTACAATGTGACAACACAACTACACAGGGCAGTATAGTCTTAGTCCTGTAGCACAGAAATGTAAGAATCTCAAATAAATCATATTTCCATTCTTTAAAAAAAGGAAATAAATATATTATGTGGTGTTTAATAGTTATAGCAGCAAATCAAATACTGCGGAACTGTGCAAAATATCTAACAATACTCCCTGCATAACGGAATCCAAATTATACAAAGCATTCTACATTCTCAGAAACACATTTTAGCCAATTACTTTCTGCTATGTATATAAGGTTTGCCTATTTATCCTTGTGCCTAACTAAGCCGTTTCAAGTGAGGCACAGTTACATCCCATAGTACGGATTTAGAGAAACAATTTGATTTTTCGCTGTGAATCCAGAGTAGACACAGATGGTAACAATAAGAACAAAATTTGCAAGCTGGCCAAATACGTCAGCTTGACCTCTTTAAACACACCTCATCTGAAATGATTACTAAAGTATTAGTCCCACTGTAGTCCTCTGCCATGCTACACATAATTCAACATTTTAAAATCATCAGCAGGATTTGCGCTGATGTGCTCAAAAACACGATCCATTAAATTCTGAAAATAATAAAATAATTGGTTATATCATTTCCCAGCAATGATTTACTTTTCATATTCACTTTATGACGTTTTTTGGTTAAGTTCATGTAACTTAGTTTCTCAAAACAAAATGTTGGTATTAGCTCAGCTTATACTTGACTTGGTTTCAACACAGATCTGTTGCTTTCCCTAATTCTAACATTTTTGCAGGTCTGGTACACAAAGCAAGCCTATGTAATATTGTTTACAGATTGATATAAGCACTATATGTTTATTTATAATAGACAAGGGGACTTTCCAGCTCTCCCTTTTATGCTGGTGAGTGAGGGGGTGGGACTAGTTATACGCAGAGGTGGGGCTAGCCATCGATGGGGGTGGGGAGTGGGCATGGCCAAGTGGCACTCCCCTGCATATGCTGATATGCATACATGGGGAAAGGTATTTAGGCAGTGCAGACCCGCTCATTCAGCTCTATCATAAGCAATACAGCCATAGGACTCATCAAAATTGGGGTACTTTGACGCAGTGGCAGGCTAAGCAATATTTGGCCATTTATGTGCTTTTAAGTAGTATTTGCTGGGTAAGTGCTGATTCCTCGCTGTGTTAGTCATTTCGGTAGCACCCAAAAAATTGAATATGCTTTTTTTTTAAAAGGTACCTAAATGTACTCAAAATCTGTGTGATTATTCCTCACCCATATTGCAAATTGTTGGTTCAGGCAGCCACTGATTCAGTAACTAACTCAAAAATATCAACTCAAAAATTAAAAATGTAATAATATAAAAAAGTAATAAATTAATTGGATCTCCTAGGTAACAAGGGGAGGGGGTGACAATCAC
>VKOC01018265.1:0-16850 GCA_009364415.1 Spea multiplicata
CATTAGTTAGAAGCACACAGACTACTTATATATTGTGTTCCTTTATATTTGTGAATATAAATAAATTGTCAAATAAGGACACGTTTTATAAGCAGTACATATTAAAGCATTAAACAGAGAGGCATGTACTATGCACTGAAGATGGCGGTGTCACAAATTCATTTCCTAGCATTTGTCAAAAGCTATATTTTGTAGGAAACATTGGAATTCTCCAGGTTTGACCCGGTCCGTAGGTGAAGCACAGCTTCCCCAGGTCTCTGTGCCAGCTTATTTTTCCTCTGTGCAGGAGAGTGCCATTTGGCCATGATCAATCCCTGTCTACATTCTGCTTTCCTCCCAACCTTTCTCTCTGGTCCCTGACCTGTTAACAGCAATGATTTGCCAAAAACCTTGATGGATGGTATGCCTTACAACAGTTACTTTTAGAGCTATGCAAGTCTACGAGTTAAAATGCTTACATTCAGACTAATGATGTTATATCTTAAATATCTTCTTATATATTTGTACAGCATTAAAGAGGCATGCCTATGAGTTTATTGTGTTTTAGTGAACCAATGAAGCATCATACCCATTACTACAGCAAGATATTTTTTTAAAGTCTAAGAACATACAACTATGAATGAATGAATGAATGAATGAACATCCAACTCTATGAAACCTTCAAAACACTTTCAAAAAAGTTTAAAAATGTGCATCTTTAGAACTGTGTACAATATAAGAATAAACAAGTTAGGCTGATGTGATACAATATACATATAATACTGAATATAAGAATTACTGAGAATCATTGTGCTTTGTAATAAGCACCTTTTCCATGCATTCAATGGATGTTTGAGTCTTATAAAGTAACCCACAGATTACCAGTTTGGTAAACTTGAACTCCATTCTCTTAAATGCATGTGAGAGCTGAGATATATGCCTTTAAATTTCTGTTGTGTCTGTTTTACAAATGGGGGGGATTCTGTAGACTCCCGTGTGCATGCACAGAAGGTGATCCTGTTTAGTTTCCTGCAACTGATTGGCTGCTTCATTCATCCACTCAGTGGTAAAAATTGTCAGACCATGGAGATGGAGCTGCAGCTTCTTTCTCAAGTATTTGAATTGTAATCCATTTTTTTAAACTGAAGAATGCATATTAATGTACTCAGAGTAGTTTAATATGCATACATTTTTTAGTGGCGTTAAAAAGGCCCTGTTTGGCCGAAACGTTGCTTTTTTTTTGTTTTGCTTTCTCTGAATAAAGTAACCTAAGGATTGGAAGCTGATTGGAGTGCTGGGATTCTTTTCTGTGTTGGTATACTTCAAGAGGGTTTATGATGTCCCTGTTTTCCTGCTAGCACCCAGCTTCCTGGGAGTTGAGTGCTGAACCATTTTTTCTTTTTTAACTGTCCTGGTGTGTGTGTCTGGATGTCGGTGTGGCAAAGCCTGTCCTGGTGTGTGTGTTTGGTGTCGGAGTGGAAAAGCCTGTTTGGGTGTCAGTGTGGGAGAGCCTGTCCTGGTGTGTGTGTGTATGGATGTCGGTGTGGCAGAGCCTGTCCTGGTGTGTGTTTGGTTATCTGTTTCCTTAATTTACAGTAGGAACTATTTAATTTTTACTTATCCAGAGATAAAATGCCCTCCTGAATTTGTAGTGACTTCAGGGGACAAAACATTCAAGGCCCTGAAATCATTTAGTGGAAAAGATAAGGTATTGTGTTATTTACTCTATAATATTTATTTCAAGGATTAGTCGCACTAATTTGTGACTTCAGGCTTCCCATGTTGAATGACCAAGTATTATGTATATGTATGTACATATATGTTTTTTCATAAAAATGGGCTGCTCAGTCTGAAATGCCTGGGCCTATTTTTTGTTCCAGTCCGGGCCTGCTTCCCAGTGTAGGTCACCTGGAATTCTCTTCACGGGGAGCATGTTTGTATTTTTGTATGTGTGTGACTGGGTATGTTAATGTGTGTCTAACTAATACGTGTTAGTGTGAGTGCCCCTCCTAGGATCAGGCTCTGGATTCACCACTGCTGGTGGCAAATACAAGGGGAGTGAGCACAGCCAACTACCACTCCCTTGCTTGAAGAAATAAGAAATGTGGAACCCAAGGGAAGTAAGGCTTCACCCAGAGGTTTCCAGGTATAGATATGAGTAAATGGGGATCAACTAAAAGCTGAACTACTTTTTGTTCTAATCATTGTTGTCATAAATTGTTTTCCTGGGTGTCATGCTCACTAAATATTAATGTAACCCTAAGGCTCCTATAAACAGGATGAAAACGGTATTAAATATTCAATCTAAAATGTTATCATGAATAATTAATAAGCCTAGCATAGATAAATTAATTGATTATGCATCTGCAGATATTTTGCACAGTTACACTTTAACAATTGGCTTGAAATATTTAGAAGGTTACACAGGTCAATTTTATACATGTATATACATTTTTCCAAGCATTTTAATAAAAGTGTAAGACTCTCCATCCATCTGTCTGCAAAAAGTGCCCTTATGCCCGCACACATAGAATATTAAAATTATTCACCATTTTTTTTTCTAAAGCTAAGGGTCTAGCTTAAAATGATAATGTATTAATTGTTTGTGCAACAAGAACACGTGATCCCAAAGTCCGTTGCCGGGCTCCCTAAATGTGAATATAAACTATATGGACAAAACTATTCGGACACCTGACCGTTACACCAACAGGGACTGAAGGAGACATACCAAGACATTTTGGACAATGGTATGCTTCCAACTTTATAGGAACAGTTAGGGAAAGTCCATTTTCTAGTTCAGCATGGCTGTTCCCCACTGCACACAACAAAATCCATGAAGACACAGCTGGATGGGTTTGGGATTGACTGATGGGGTTGAGGTGAGGACTCTGTGTGGGTCAAACACCTTTGAGATGTACTGGATCGGAGATTGGGAGCCAGGCCTTCTTTTCCAAAATCAGTGCCTGACCTCACAAATGTTCTAAGCACTCCCAAATCCTGTGGAAAGCCTTCCCAGAAGACTGGAAGCTGTTATAGCTGCTAAAGAGAGGACCAACATAATTTTAATGTCTAATAATGTTTAATGTTTAATGTCTATGTATAAAATGCATTGTCATAAAGGTCCCTGTTGGTGTCCCAATACTTTTGTCCATGTAGTGGATATTGCATTAACCAAAGCTGACTAAGGTGCAATAGCCTTCTGAACAAATAATTAATATGAAAGTACTTTGGGAGTACTTTAATATAAATTTACTAAACTCTCCAGGAGAAGCTGCAGCACAATGCTTCCTCTGTGGCCTGAGGTTTTGACACGGATTGGCAGCTTGCACATGTGAAACAAGTTGAAACAGAGTAGTTGGTGATGTCAAAAGGAAATAGTGTTGATGTTTCTGCAGTTATTATAATACTGCATCATGTTTTGCAATACTATGTCTGTCCTTACATGGCTAAAAGTTCACTTAAGGGGTGTTAACAACATTACTGTTCCAGCCAAGAGCACTATAAATTTATTGGACTACCCCACATGTGAGATCAGCAGATATTTCACAATTAGCCTTTAACAATTAAAATCAACCAACAAAAGAGGGTATGGAGAGGTAACCCTTTCCTATTAGTAGGATATGGAGACAGGAAGGAGAGATGATGTAAACATGAAAGAATATACCAATCCCACGTGGGAAAGCAAAAGATAAGAATAATAATAAAAATTCCATACGTTCCCTGTAATTGCAGCAGCCCAAAGAAGCACTCCTCTCGGGGGTTTAGAATGGCGCACAGCTAGAATCTCCAGAAGATGCAAAACGGGCATTTTTGCATCTTCTGGAGAATCTAGCTCTGCTCAGTTTTTATATTATTTTTTCTTTTCCCATGTATATGTGCCCCAAGTCGTGCAGGAGAAATGATGTACCAGACAAAAACAGGTGGTTAAAGTGTGTTAAAAGAATGCAGCAAAGGGACCATAACTTTCATGGGTGAGGGGCTCTCTTGAGCTACCCAACGTCACCTCATTTCACTTCCAGAAGTGGATTTGATGTCAGCTTGGGGTGGGTTCTTTGACCCTGCGCCAAGATTCATGGGCCCTGCACTGTGACATAGCAGGAAAAGGCAAGTGTGGTAAAAAGTGGTTCAGAATACAGCAGTGACATGAGTTTAACCTAATGTTATACTAAATTAAAGCTTTATTTAAATATCGACTACGGTCTGTTTCATACTGTTTGCCGTGACGACTGGAATTGCATCATCCTTCTAAATAACGTCCTTAGCAGGCAATCAATAGCGTGAGAGCTGCAGACTTTAAATGAACTGCACTCTTAGGAGAATATAGCTGTCAATGTAGCAGCCTAGTTTTCATGCAAATGCTAAGGATTAAGTGGCATTCTAGAGTTGCCTGTTTATCACATTTGCATTGTAGTTATTGTTTATCAATGCAAATCCCTTAATTGTGACACAAATGCAATTGATAAATAGACATTAAACACTATAACAGATAAAGGAACAAATTGTTTTAACACTTCATCTTGATAAACAAGTGGGTGAATGTTACAATGATTCTAGAGTTCCATTACATATACTTGAAGTGGTATTCTGATTATTTTCAATAAAGTCACTTAAGATATGTCACGAAAATAACAAAAAGGCTTTGAACCTCTTATAGGTGAACATGTTATACATTTTAATGGCGCATTTTCATTTTCAAAATTCTCCGTAATGCATGCAATAAATGTATGTTACTTTTAAGGCCACACATATAGCAATTAGGATAACTAGTTTTATCTCACATTAGATAAACAAAACCAGTTATTTTTAGTCCTTGCCGCTATCTGTAAAGTCTAGGTAGCTGCTATATGCAAGATGTACGGATCCCAGCCATGACAAGAGGAATTCCTCTGTTAAGTGTTTTTGGTGCATTGATTACCCAGCAAAAAAAAAAAAATCAAGTAATGCAGATTTAAATTGGAACACTTTGTGACCAAGTGGCAGAATTTTAATGTAGACAAATGTAAAGTTACGCATTTTTGGAGGAAAAATAAATGTGTGAATTATACCTTAATGGGGTTGTGTTCAATACACTTAGCAACAATGTTTAATGCCAGTCAGCAACTGCAGAGCCAGTGAGATATTTTCATGGATAAAAAGAGGTATTGGCTCACAGGAGGGAAATATATTTTCGCCTCAATATAAGTCAATGGTAAGACCCCATTCTGAATATGCAGTGAAAAGTCGGCGCATCTTTCCTCAGAATGGAAATTCTGAAGATTAAAAAGGTACAGAAGTTGGCTACAACATTAATAGGAGGAATGGAGCACCATTCTAAAAGCTAGATAAGTTCAACTTAGAAGGCATAGAGTATTTTTATACAAAGACATACAGGGACAATATCAGCTGTTCTCTGATGACCTGTTCATTAATAGGACTATATAAAGAACAAGAAGTCATCCATTCACACGTGGAAAAAAAGAATTTTCACTTGAAGCAATGAAAAGTGTTTTTTACAGTAAGAATAAAGATGTGAAATTCACTAACCACTGACATTGTGTTATCAAATTCAACCAATTCCTTTAAATGTGAGCTATATGGTTGTTGAGCAATGAAGAATATACAAGGATATAATTGGTTATAAGGACAGTTTTAGTTGTTGCAGTAAGAAATCAGATTGACATTTTGGAGTCAAGAAGATTCTTCTGAATTAACAGAAAGATTGAACATGAACGAATTGTGTCTTTTTCCACCTAAATGACTATGTTGCTAGGTAAAATAGTGTTACAGGGATATCTGGTGGCCAACTAAATATAGTCATAGTCGCAATAGTCATAATATTGAGGTTTACAATGGGTGAGTGTCTGAAATCCATATGGCTAAATTTGCAAATCTAAGAGAATAACTATTGTTTTTCCTATTTTTGGAATGCACTACTTGGAGGTTATTTTAGATTAGTTTTTTCAGTTTTCCATTATTATAAATGACCTAAACTTTGTTACCTTTAAGAAAAGATGGGTTTGGATTTTCCTATAGAACGGGTCATTGCATCTTCTTTCCTAGGTCTACATTAAGCTATGAATGTTGACTTTACTTGGGGCCATTTATCAGCAAATTTAAACCCCCCATTATCTAGGATTCCATTATCCCCTGTCAGTGTCATTAGACCGCATGCTTATAGTTGTTTCACTTTCTACAAGTTGATTTGCCAATCATAGTTTGTGTCTTGCTAGGCGTATACTGATGCTCTTCTGGCTATCAATACATGTATATACGCAGCATGCCCCAGGAGCCTGCAATGTGAAAATGAATGCCGGCTGCTGCATCTGTGATCAGTCAAATCGTATGATTTGTAATATTGGCTTTTGCTGTAGTTTACTAGATAGTGTCAACTTACAGGTCTGAGTCATTATGCAGCCTCCATATATATTTATTGATCCTTTTGGGAAATGAAATATGGCATCCCAGTTCATAACCCGCTCTTCAGTGCTATGTTGTTTTTTTACTAACGTTGCAGTTCACAAGATATTTTTAATTTATATACATCTTATATATTTGCTATGTTAAATCGTTTTTTTTTTTTGTAATGTAACATTTGGAAAATATAAATAATCATAATTTTTTTTTTTAAAGAAACAGTCTAGTCCCCAAAAGTGTATTTTTTAATGCAAGTTGAAGTCAATTTTACACGAAATAAAATATACATTATACAGTATATTAGCCACACATGTCTCATGCTGTTTATCTTATTTTTATAGCATTAATCATATTCCAGAAAGCAGTTTCTACCTCCTTAAGTTCTTGTCTATGTGAGCATATTGTAATGGGATGAAATCACACTGATGAATCAGGCATTTGGCATCCAATGAGATGTAGAAGATAAATAACCAGTGAACCTTGCATTTTTTAAAGAATGATATGACTTTGGCTAATAAGACATGTAATCGTTTGTCTCCCCTCGCACATTTTTGGTTTTGATTGCTCTACACGGATAGTGTTTGATGAGCTGTGAATCAGGAGCAGCTTTTTAAAACACCATTTACAGAAGAGAAAGCTTTGTATGGACTCAATCCAGGTAACAAATGAAGATCGTCATGGCATAAACATCCTAAAATTTGGCAACCAGAAGCAACCCAGTGTTATGCGAATTAGGAACAGCTAAACAGAGAAATATTATAACAGAGGAACTATTATCTTCTACTGGCACATTATTATGGCAGTTAAACATAATGTTGTTGGATTTGGGTGAACAGTCCTAGATAACTAAGCGTGAAATGCATTCAATGTATCACTACACTTAGTTTAGATAGGATTAGTTCATGAAGGTTTCTTTTATTTTTGAATGAATTGAAATAGCTTGCTAGAACAGGAAACATTTGTGTGGCAATCACGTAAAGAGATGTACGTGCCCTTCACTTTGGGATATTTTCTATCGGTGACCAAGTGCTAGAATGGTACGGGATAGGCTTAGCTGTCCAAGGAAGAGCAACGAGTCAGAAAATGGGATAAAGCTCACTGTGGGGTTTGTTTAAAACCCCTACCTATAATGCAGAACCTGTCATTTACACCACTGCTGATTGTTGGGTTATGTATTAAAAGTGATTCTTGTGTGAAGTTGAACTAGGTCCTGTGTTACCTGTGTTGCCATTTGATTCCTGAATGTTACACCTTGAATCATGACTTGTTTTCGACCATTCTCTGCCCAGCAATTTTGTACCTTATTACACTAATCTGTCTGACTACCTGCTTTGTGTAATGACCTTGGCTTGGCTGAATCCCTGCTTAGTATACCAAACCTGGTTTTGACTGACTATCCTTTCTGCATTACCCTCTGGCACCCAGTGTTACCTGCCCAGGAATTCTACCTGCCTATTATACTAAGTGCCTACCTTTACCAGCCTGTACTGTGTGAGCCTCTCTACTGTTGTTCTCTTAGCTTGGGGCTCAACCTATTGTTAAGTGTTTACGGTCAATTAACTTCCCCAGTTTGTGTTCCAGGGTGATGGCAGATATGACATTCAGCCCCTCATATACTCCACAGTAAGATCATTGTAGAACGCGCCTTTTGGGCATGAGCATATCCTTAATCGTATGCTCTACATTTTGCAGTGTAGAGAAAATTGTGTGCACCCTGCTAGGCAGCCATGTTCTATATTTCTTACATGGATACTTTGTATTTTTAACCTAGATTAAAAAAATCTAAATAAGATGTTTTTATGCTCTGTAAGATGCCACCATATTGTATTTGTATGAGTGGTGCAATTTAAAATATATAAGTGCACTTTTACACCAGTGAGAAACAGGGCAAGGTTACACCATAACGTGTGTATTGTTTTACATTTTCCTTATTTTCTCAATTTAGACACTTTGAGAGACACTCAAAGTGTCTCCCTCGCAAAACTAAACTTGGAATTAATCAGCAGAGCATATGCTGTAAACCACATACATGTTCTGTTAACCTTTTATCTAACTTTTCATATGGTCATGTTCAGGATATTTGTAATAAAACATTTCAGACTATCTGCTATGAAAATCTTGTTTTTTGCATCAATTATAAAGTGGTTAAAAGATTTATAAATGTATAGCTAGTAAGTCAGGCAAAGACAGTTGAATGCTGGGATACTGGATATTTTAAAGCTCTTATTGTATTATTTTAAACTCTAACTTATAGCACATTAAAATATTATCAGACAATATGTCATATTTTTTCCTGTGATCAATCAGCAACTTCCTGTGCTGCTTGATTTTATGTATTGAGGTTACTTGATAATCTGTTTGCCTGAATTATCAGTAATGTTGTCCACACTTTATTGTATCTCACCGTTTGAAAAAGAACTGTTCTATAAAGTTAACATCTGATGACTTTTCAAACTAACACCTTTAAAATCATGTGTCACAGTAACTTGTTCACTCTCTGTCAAAATGTGCCAAAACCCTCAAGAAATACAGATTTAGAATTAGAAGAGGGGGCAGGAGAGAGCAAAAGAATGTGTGAGCTAAGTATACATAAATATTGAAAAATTGCAGCAATTGAAAAGGTACAGAACATAGTTTCTTCTTTATTTATAAATGTTTCAAACTATGTACACATGTATACTCACCTAGTGCGCGGCCAGCCATATCATTCTGCAGCACCCAATCTGCAGGGACACAACATGCCAAAAAACAACTTTATTGCTAGAAAATAATCAGAATACGGGCTCAAATTGGTAATTAATATAAAATAAACATTATGCAGTTCTGCACACAAAATAACCATAGCATCCATCTTTATTTTCTGTTCTGCATGAGAATTCCTCTTTAAGTTATTGCTTGGGAGAATACTTCATGGAGACATGGAGCTGACTAGTGTGTGTTGCCACAAATATCAGCTTCCATAAGGTGAAATAATGACTTACTTACAAATTAACATCACCAGTGATCCTTTCGAAGCCTTTTTCTTCCTCCCTAACCCATCAAACAAACTTATTCTGCCCAACTTCTAGCAGAAACACCCAGTACCATTACCTCACTAACCTCCCTCAGAGAGGCCCAGTTATGCAGTCATTTGTTACTTACTGTAGCTTAGTCTCATTGAATAAGAGTATTTGAGAATGCATTGAAATGTTAGGAATGGGTTAAATGTTGTCAGCAGAACTATGGTCCCTAGAATACAAATGATTTATGTATACCCACTATGATGCACTTATTTGCATAAACATTTGCTTAGTCCTTCCCATTGTAAAGTCTCATGCATTCAAAAAAACCTATATCTCTAACCTGTTCAAAGGAGAGGCTTACACATCTTTGACAAGTAGGTCATTACACTTGATAACATATTGAGTGGCAGCATGAGAGCAAAGTGGCAGGTGTTTGTAGGCAGTGGGATAATGAATTGTTAATAAACCTACTTTTTATTTGCTACAATAATAACACACATTGTGGTAAAAAATGTAGTATGATAGCTACATTAAAAAGGGGTCAGTTTCATGGTTCCTTGGATAAGCCCTATTGCTTTGTTGTACTCTTTCTGCTCTTGGAGAAGGAATCTAGAGGCTTGTAAAGGTAAAGTAGGCACGTTCAGCGTAACCTACATGTATGCATACCCTACAGGTCTTCTGCTCAGGCGATGAGACACACTAGGGCCAAGTGGCCTTAAACGCTGGAGGATTAGGCAGACAGTGTTTCCACCTTGCAGTTGAGGTATATATCAGCATGATTTTGGCTGTTCCTTCATCTTGTAAGAAAAAAAGATATCATGTATGTGGCTTATTTGTTTTCTGATGCAGCCATGGATTGAATTTCTTTGGTGACCAGAGCTTCCAAGCAATCTGCAGTCTTCAGAAAGGCTTAATGGCTGAAGACTGCAGGCAATGCTTCTAAGAGTTGTCTTTGTGGTAGAGACCTTTTTGGGAATAAGCTGGAGTCATTTTGTGAAAGGGCTAGGGGAGTCAAATATCTATCTATCTATCAAACCTGTCCCTAAGACTCAAGAATCATCTAGATCGCATGTAATATGTTGAAATATGCCCTATTTTTCCAGATTTGCAGACAAGGCTAAGGCCCAGTGCCAAGAGAACAGTCTGCTTGGAAAGTCTGATACCAGATGTATCCCTGTTGGAGAAAGACTAAGGTGTTTCCTACAGGATTGAGCTCATCACGGATGGACCCTGGAGATGATTTCCAGAGGGTATAGTCTGGAGCTTGCCAGTTCAGAACAATTTTGTAGTTTCAAAGGTCCTAGCAGTTCCATATAGCACTTTGGCTTCAGGAGGCTTTTGATTGTTAGTGGGTCTGAAATTTTATCCATTATAAGACATTCAACATGGAGTCAATAAAGTCCATAAAATGTTCCCTATATGGATGATTGGCCGCTAGCATCAGACTCCAGAAACAATAGTAATATTTATGGGGGCATCTTTTACACAACTCCAGCCGACGCTTGGCATTACACATAGTGACCTTCGGCTTGTATGCAGCTGCTCGGCCATGGAAGCCCATTTCATGAAGTTCTCGATGCACAGCACTTATGCTGATGTTGCTACCAATGGCAGTTTGGAACTCTAGAGATCAATGCTATAGAAGACAAGTGATTTTTATGTGCTACACATTTCACCTCTTGGTGGCTCCATTCTGTGAGTGTGCATGGTCTACTGCTTTGTGGCTGAAGTGCAGGGCCGGCCTTTGGGGTGTGCGACCTGTGTGACCGCACAGGGCGCCACACTCTAGGGGGTGCCGCCGCGGGGTCCGCTGCCCCCCCCTCTGCACCTAAATTAAAACATCGTTTTTTTTGTTGTTGTTTTTTAAACTTTATTTAACATCCTCCATGTTAAAAAATTTTTCTATTAAAGGATAAGGAGAAAGTAGGGAGGAGTGCGGGGGGTAGTTTGACAGGGTGCAGATTGGGGGTAGTTTGAAGCGGGCAGATGGCGGTTTGTAGTTTGAAAGGGGCAGAGGGAAGTAGTTTGAAGGGGCAGGAGGGGGGGTAGCTTATGAAGGGGGCAGAAGGGGCGGGCAGGGAGGGGGGCACCAGAGCGTAGTTCAAGTCACCAAGCTCTTCAGTAGGGCCCTTTACTACTGCTCAATGTTTGTCTATGCAGAAGGCTGCCTATGTGCTTCATTTTATATATCTGTTAATGATTTTTTGTCTTATAAACTCAATAATTAGGAGTGGTGTCCAGATACTTTTGGTCATATAGTGTATTTTGCCAAAGCTTTTAATACTGTAGGCAACGTGAATTATAAGAGGCTTTATTGTAATGCCTAAATCATAAATTGATTAGATGTCTGTACACAATGTTTATGTGAAGATGCCAGGCAGGCTGTGGATACTTTGGTAGGAGCTCCAGTGAATTTCAATGAATTAGTAATTCGGTATTGCTGATAGTCTAAATGCTACTACTAATAATAATAATGGGGTCCTCTCAGTAAGACAGGAAGAAATGGTTGAACAAGATATATGTATACTGCAAGAGGTTTGGATGAGACATCTGGAAATGTATTTTATGTTGTAACTGGCATGGGCCAGTCTATGGCTAAATGGTGGCCCAGACTTTTTTCTTTTTTTAAATTTTAAAAATACGAGTGCAGACATAGCTTCTGCATGTCACTCACACATTATGGAGGCTTCCATTGCAACCCTTTCAAGTATCAGAACAACTTCCACCTGTCAGAGACTATTTCAGGGGTGACACTCATCCCCCCATTCCAGGCAGCTGCATGACTCACCTTGAAAAAAGACCAGCCCTGATAATCATGCATTATATGTGAACTGCTACAGCTCTCCTCCATATTTTATGTCAGAAGAATCTTCCTTTTTGTCATTTATGCCCATGTTGAAATTAATATTTATGTGTACTTTGAGGTTTTCAATACCCTTAAACAAATGTATGAATGCGCCCTCTAACGTTAGCAGCTGACATAGTGTGACAGATTTTTAAGGGTTGTTTGGCAGCAGAATTGCTAGCAGCGCATATCATTCTTTTTGTGTGCCTCAATGAGTTTTTCTTAATGATCCTTCCTTTCTCGGTAACAAATAGATTGAAACGTTGTATTTAAACAGTTCATTTCATCTAAACTGTAATTGAATCGAATCCAGGCACTGAAAGCAAAGCAGGTGTTACATGCAAGCAAAACACAGGCAGTTCTCTGGATTATTAGCTCAATTTGCACTCATTTACTTTTGCTCCTAGGTTACCTTTTGCTGCATAATACAGTCAATTATTATTAAAGTGTGCTTTTTCTAAGTAAATGTAGTGGTATTAAAGTGAAGGGACTGGCAAACTCATTTTTTTTTATATATATAAACGGAGACACGTACAGAATTCTGAGCTTCCACCTGTAGTGTTTCCCTGGTCATTAAGATGCTTAAGGTCCCTATCCAGTCAAAAAAAGTAGATCGATAATGATTTATATCCATATATGGGAAAACTTTGGGTCGCGGATACGCCCCACTCCTCGCACATTTCCTCCTTAAACTGTGGTGTGTCCCACTAAGGTCAGCGGGACTTGCCATTAACATAAGCAGGAACGCCCATTGACATTAGCAGTACTTCTTGCCCACATCCCACAAGGGGGGCTCTGGGTAGCCGGAGCCATAAAGTTCCAAGGCATGTTTATATTATCATTGTCTAACAGCCTATAATGTTTTGTGTGGCCCTATGCGGTGGTGTATATACCCTAAACCTAGCCCAGGGCAGCACCCTCTATGGCTGCTGTTCTTGAGGAGCACTGAACTTGATGTCATATGTCAACGCTCTGTGACTTAAACATGCACAGCGCTTTTTAAATCAGTCTATGGAGGCTGTGCCTTATTAGAGTGCTTCTTTTGTAACTGGCCCATTAGGCAGCGTCAGACAGTTGGGGGTTTGATTGCCCAAGAAGGTGATCTGCATACCTGGTTTAGCCAA
Source organism: Spea multiplicata (assembly GCA_009364415.1). Classification (NCBI taxonomy): domain Eukaryota; kingdom Metazoa; phylum Chordata; class Amphibia; order Anura; family Pelobatidae; genus Spea; species Spea multiplicata. The sequence continues at coordinate 13,344 of VKOC01018265.1, forward strand.
TGGGTGACTGTGGCTTCCCCTTTGACCTGCTTCCCTATGGTACGTAGTTGGCCCTATGCCAACAAATCTAATTAATATCTGCCCAAAAAGTGAGACTGTTCTGATTTATATCATTCTGATATTCTAAACACATTCAATACCTTAGTTGATTTCATGCTTTTGCAAATCAGCGCTACGTTGGTTTCTATTTTCACGTTATGGACTAGCTTTTATATACTAGGGAATTCTATTACTGCAAGCTCCCCATGGGTGTAAAACAACAAAGGCAAGGCAGATGAGTGCTAATTGGCATTTTCTGTTTTTTTATCTGTAGTAACTGAAAAAACAGCTTCCAGTAACACACATTTCTATTGGGAAATGTAAAATCCCCAAATGTTCTCAGCTTTTGTATTTTTTTAATATGTTTTAGGGGATTGTCATTATCAATTTCTAGCATGTGTTCTTACACAGTTGCTTATGTATTTGTAATATAATGTACTGGGTCTTTAGTGCTATGGCATGCTGTGCATTTGCCATGGGTGCAATATGGCAAGTCTGAACCAGTATGTGATATGTGATGTGCAGTTAATTAAAAGTACATGCACATTTGCTTGGGGAGGTACTGGGAGGAATGCTTGGACTGTGCAGGTCCCATTCAGTTGCAGAGGACTTCCTTCACAGTGGAGATGGCCAACATAAAGATTATGGGCTGAGTTCAACCTAAAAATATCTGGCACATTTACATTAGTAGAATATTGGTGATGCAGAGAAAAGAATTGCAAATTAAAGCAATTTTATATGTAATGGACCAAAACATGTAAATTAGAGCAGCCGAAATGCATTTTCCTTCTGCCCTCTCTCGGTAAAAAATAATTTGGGCCATTTGACAAGGTGGATGCCACAAAAGGCAATTTGTTATATTAAAAACTTTGGAAGCTCATCTACACTGTGACAGATTGCACAGGAGAAGGATAATGTAATTGATGTTTGCTATGTCAGTCACGGGTTAAAACAAGCAGTCAGATAAACCCAGGAACTAATTAACTTGATCAATCAGAAGTTTTGATCTCTGGGTTTAAGAAGGCAGCTCTCACAGTAGTAGGGAAGGTGACCTGAAAGCAGGCATGCTTACAGCTAAATTGGAACTGTGCTTTTTGTGTGGATATGTGCATATGTTAGCTGGGTACTAGAAATAGATAGGGTAATAGGCAGGAGAGAGAGCACAGCGCATCCTGTTGTTCTGGAGACCCAGAAGAATATTGGCAGATAGGGAGAGAGTTCTCAAGAGGACTTTTTTTGTATTTAAGTTTATTATACAAAACTGATTATGCCAAAACAGACATCAACCTGTTTTAGCAGGAATACATAGCTCAGTAATATTGGTACAGATGGACGATAAGTAGTACTGCGACGCAGCGCAGGGCAATACACGTTACAGTACGACTCCAGTTTGCGGAAAGCTCAGTAGAAGCAGTGTACAATTACATTCCCAGACGTGGCGCATATGGTTAGCATTTAGTGGAACATAACCTGGGGAAATGGGGGGGGAAGGGGGCCGAGGAGAATGGGGCTAGTCTTTAGCCTCTAGACTGTCCTTGAGAGCGTAGTCTCTCAGCAGGCTGTGGATAAGCCTGCGGCAGTCACGGACTGTGACCTGCTCCCTCCTCAGCACCAGGCGGTTCCTGGCAAACCATAGAGCGTCCTTTACACAGCACATGAGACGCCAAGCATCCTCAATGGCGCTCTCCGTGTGTGTTCCTGGAAAAAGTCCGTAAAGTACCGAATGGTAGGACAGGTACTTTCTCTCGATAGAGTCCTTGAGATCCAGCTCCAGGGCTCTGAACAAAGCCTGTGCAAACGGGCACTGCCAGAACAAGTGAAGGGAAGTCTCCTCCTCCACAATGCACTGTGGGCAGTGTCTATATCTGCACAGCCCCCTGGCATGCATAAATGTCCTTAGGGGGAGGCCTCCCTGAATGGCCATCCATGCCATGTCTTTATGCCTGTTGGTTAGCCTGCTCGACGACACGTTAGCCCAGACAGTCTTGGCTGTGGCGTCGGGGAGCCCTGGGATGTTCTCGATAGTGTCTTTGGCTCTGATGAGCTTGTGGATCACATGGGGTAACCACAGGTCTGGTTTAACTCCCTCCAGTTGGTGTTCCCTTACGAATTTGCCCACGTCCGAGTAGAACCAGGGCATGGTCCAATTGTAAGGGACGGAGCTGTCCCACTTTTCCCACTTGAGCTGCCTCCACAGGGGCAGCAGGAAGAAGCGAGACATGGAGTTTCCAGCAGAGCCTTTCACTCACTCCTGCGCACGCAGTTGCACACAAAGAAGGTCCTCAGCATGGTAGGGATGTCAGGCACTCCTTTGCCTCCCTTGCCGGGTTCCTTGTACATCACTGCGCGCTTTACTCTGTCCATTTTGGAGCCCCAGATGAAGTGGAAAACTGCTCGGTTGATGGCTCGGTGGATGGTGACCAGCAAGGGCCAGGCCTGAGCCACGTACTGCAGCACGGGAAGAATCTCGTTGCGCAGCACCAGCACTTTCCCTTCGATGGTAAGGTCTCTGAGGCTCCACAGCCCAAATTTCTGCTTTACTTTGTTGAGTCTCTCCTCCCAGCTTTTCAGGGCCGCGCCGTCTCTGCCGAACCAGACTCCCAGGATCTTTAGGAAGTCGGTCTTGACGGGAAACGGGATCGGCTCAGAAGTCAGGTCCCACTGCCCGAACAGCATGGTCTCCGACTTCCCGCAGTTGACCTTTGCGCCTGAAGCTCGGCTGAAGTCCTCGCACGTCTGGACGAGCGCTCTCACCGACCGGCGATCCGCGCAGAAGATGGTCACGTCGTCCATGTAGAGCGAGCACTTTATCTTCTTCTTGTCTCTGCCCGGCGCAGTGATCCCTCTGATCTCTGGATTCCGTCTGATGCACTCGGCGAAGAGCTCTATACAACAGACAAAAAGAAGAGGTGAGAGAGGGCAGCCTTGTCTGACCCCAGAGAGGACAGGGAAGGGGTCAGTCTTCCAGCCGTTCACCAGCACCGAGCTGCGGATATCAAGGTACATCAGGTTAGCATAAGAACAGAACATCTCCCCCAGCCCAAACCTCCGCAGTACCTGACCCATAAAACCATGAGACAGTCGATCAAATGCCTTCTCTTGATCCAGGGTGACCAGAGCGGCACGGACGTTGCGGTCCTTGATGTAGTAGATCGTGTCCCTGATGAGGGCCAGGCTGTCCGCGATCCGGCGTCCTGGGATGCCGCAGGTCTGGTCGGGGTGGACGATCTGCCCGATGACTTTCTTCAACCTGGTGGCTAGTACCTTGGCGAGGATCTTGTAGTCCACTTTTGGAGAGAGATGGGACGCCAATTTTTCAGGTCGCATCTCTCCCCCTTCCGCTTATACAGGATCGTGATCATTCCCTCTCTCAGCGTGGGGGGCATCCTGCCCTCCACCACCATCTCCTCGTACAGGTCGAGCAGGTCCGGGCCGATGAGGTCCCACAGCGTTGTGTACAACTCGGCT
>VKOC01018266.1:0-18948 GCA_009364415.1 Spea multiplicata
ATATCTCGGGGGTGGGGGGGACAGAGTGGCAGCATATACATTAAAAAATCTTTTTCTTTAAAAAAGCACCAAACTTTTAGGGTGCGGCCTATATTCGGGTGCGGCCTATATCCGAGCCAATACGGTATATATTATATTGTCACCAATATTTATTGTCATCAATATTTATTTATTGATGAAGACTAATAGATGATATGATAGAAAGATAATTAAAAATTAATTATCCACAAATTAGTTTTGGCTAGTAGCAAACTATGTAAATCAATTAAACTGTACTCCGGAACAGGGGAAACATGTTCGCTATGGTCCTTGTAATACACTACAGTAGTCACTACAGCTTCTCCAGTCCACCCTTCAACAGTATATTTTCTGCACTAACATAAACTATTAATTAACTAAGTATAATAGGTGAGCAATCGGCATTAATCTCAGCAACTGGTAAGCTGTCACTGTTTCACACTCCAACTCTCATGAACATCTCATGTACTTGCTGCTACTGACAAGTTAAAATAGTGTCAGTACATTTATATCTCTAATGCCAGTCTCTTCCCATTGTAAATGGCCAAAGGGAAAAAATTAAGGAAAAACTTGTTGGACCCATGAATCACAACCATTACCATCAATAAGAATTTTTTGGCTGCTTCTTCCAAAAATATCAGTCATTGATATATACCATCCTATACACAGTCCCTCGCACTTTACCTCATCAACAAGCGCCAAAACAGCTTGTAATGGCACCAAGATGGCTTGCAATGGTGGCGGCTACACATTGCTGACAAATGTTTAGCTTACTGAGTGCGCCACTCCAGATAAAGAACATGTCATCTATATAACTTTTATAGGACACAGATTTGCCCTGAGTTTCTGTCTGGTGTAGATAAAGCTATCTTCTCAGGCTACCATGGACAGGTTAGCATAGCTCTGGACAAATCTGGTGGCCATGTTTTTGGAGGTAAAATTGATCACAGAACCAAAAAGAATTATGGCTAAGAACAAATCTGAGACCCTTCATAACATAATTAACTTGTTCCAGATGAAGTGTAGGTAACCTTTCTAGAATACACCAAACTGCTTCACATCCCTTATCATGATCTATGATATAAGTATATAAACTTTTAATATTGCAGGTAACTAAAATATAATTAGATTGCCAACTCACTTAGTTCAGCCCTGACCCATCAAGGCATGTACTCCACTAGACCTCTGAAGGTATCTGGCACCTAGACGTTAGCATATAAGAAAACGTAAACCAGTGTTCACAGTGAAAGTAGATAAAATAATAATATAACAGAGAAAAATATACTCTCCTTTTTCCGACCGAGTGTACAGCTGCAGCCCTATAGAACACTCTCCACAAAGTTTTGAAATACCGATTTGAAAAAGACTTCCATCTAGGGGCGCTTATACCAACCGATCTCAGTAGCTGAAAAAATAAAAAGATAACATATGCAGAATTATAGTGTAGCAAGTTCAATAACCCAAGGAAGCGAATTAAAACATCCAATGGTCACACTCACAATCTGTATGAGTAATTCAGGCTTCCAAAACTCAATCTTCTTGTTATGTAACTCAGTTTGTCCACACCAGCGGATATAGACGAAAGGAAAAACATCTACCATAGGATGATATCTTCTACACTTATATATGCGCGGTTATCAGTTACACTCACATTCAGGTGGATGTCTCAGGCGTATCTGGTGAGTTATCCGGAGTTGTGCTGGATCCTGGGTGTCCTGGATAGACCTTTCCTTCTGGAAGTAATACCTGGATGTTTCTTTTTTGTTCCTGGATTCCAATTCTGTATGTCTTATTTTCAATAAAGTGCATGTTCTTATGTGAATCAAAGATGTGAAATTAATTCAGTTCTCATATGTGGGTGTAGAATATATACAGATATATAGGGAAATAAATATATGTGATCCATGATTAAATCAATCGATAAATAGATAATTTATTACGGGACACAGCCCTCAATGTAGGTTAAAAAAGAATCTATACATGTATAAAAAAAAGTCCGTAGAAAGTCAATCAAAACGTAAGGAACTATGTCCATAAAGAGTGTCCAAAAATGTAATAATAATCCTCGACATATGGCTTCCTCAGGAGGTTCATATCCGGTTTCCTGTGTCCTACCTTTTATGTCCTGTTGGTCTCTGCGTTCTGATCATTCTGTTCCTCTGCTCCTCCCATCTTTTTAGGTAGTGAAGAGTTGGGTGCGTGTTCTATCTTTAGCATCCTGCATCTGTCGCTGTGGTCCTCTGGTCCACCATGATTGTGTCTGTTCCAGTGATATCAAGACCGGCATAGACGGAGTTGCCTCAGTGCTTCTCCACATAATGCTCTGGGTGCCTATATTTCTTCGTGTGAACGTGGGAACTTCTCTGTTTTTCTAAATAAAAGGCAATAATTAACCACGGTATTTGTTTTTTTGTTTAGTGTGTAAGGAATTACATTTTCGGAGTTTCCTCCTTCTGCTATATTTTGTTTCTTAAGTGGCTAAAAAGACTCTAAAAGCCAAGTGTAGATCTACATGCAGAGATAGTTATAATGTGTGAGGCTGGCTACTTTTCAGGTATGTAAAGACCAATAGCAGGGGCGTAACTAGAAACCTCAGGGCCCCGGTGCGAGAAACTGTTAAGGGCCCCCCCACCCCCCATCTATCTTTCTCAACAATCTCGCGCTGTCTCTTCCCTCCCAACCCCACCCGTCACATCTCCGCTCGTCCTCCCTACCGCCGCCGTTCTCAGACACAGTCTACCGCTCTCGCTCCTACCCCCCCTTCTCAAGCAATACTACCCTCTCCTCCCTATCCCCCTTACTCAAGCATCTACCCTCTCCTCCCTACCCCCCCTTCTCAGAATGCTACCGCTCTCCTCCCTGACCCGCCGTTCTCACAATCTACGCGCTCTGCCTCCCTACCGCCCCCTTCTCACAAATCTAGCCCTCGTCCCTCCGCTACCCCCTTCCACAATCTAACGCTCTTCCCTCTACCGCCCTTCTCGCATCTAACCACTCTCCCTCCTTACGCCCCCTTTCTCCAAGACGATCTACCTCTGCCCTCCTACCCCCCTTCTCACAATCTACCTCTCAACTCCCTACGCCCGCCCTTCTCACAATCTAGCCGCTCTCACGTGCCTACCCCCTTCTCACATCGTAAGCTACCTGCTACCCCCCTTGCCTCGACATGCTACCCTCTTTCACTACTCTACCCTTCTTGGACGATCTGCGCCTCTCCATCCCTACTCCGCTCTCGAACAATCTAGCGCCTCTCCCTCTCTACCCCCTTCTCCAATCTACCCTCAGTCCCTCCCTACTGACTCCGTTCTCAGCGAATCTAACGACTCTCCTCCTACCCCCCTTCTCATCAATCTTACACGCTCTTGTCCTCCCTACCTTCTCGACAATCCTAACGCCTCTCCCTCCCTACCCCCTTCCTCACAATTCTACCCTCCTCCTCGCGCTACGCCCTTCTAAATTCTAAGCGACCCTCTGCCCTGCTACCCCTCGCGCCTTCTCACAATCTAAGCCCTCTCCTCCTTACCCCCTTAATCACGGATCTACCCTCGTCCCCCCTACCGCGCCCCTTTCTCCAGATCTACCTCTCACCCACCTCCCCGCCTTCTCACAATCTACGCTCCAACTGCCCTATCCCCCCTCTCGACAACTACGCCTCACCTAACCCCCCTTCTCACCATCCTACCCTCTCAAACTCCCTAGCCGCCCCTTCTTAACGAATCTACCGCTCGTCCCGCCTAGCCCTTCTCCCAATCTTATCACCTCCCTACCCCCTTCTCGACATCTAGCCTCTCACTCCCACCGCCCCTTCTTACGATCTACCCTTTCCCTCCGTAACCTCCACAATCTTAAACGCTCTCCCTCTCTAGCCCCCTTCTCACAATCTACCCCTCTCCCTCCGCTACTCCTTCACAATCTACCCTCTCCGTCCCTAGACCGCCCTTCTTCACAATCTATCCCTCTCCTGCTACCTGCCTTCCACGGATTAACCCATCCCCCTATTCCCGCCCTTTCGGCACTAACCTTTAGAAACTCTTGTTGAGTAAGCTGTCTGGTTCGGGAGATTCATTGGCTGAGGCGGCGGCAATAGTGGGACGGTCGGTTTTGTATATGACCGGGCGCTGCTGCTGAGTAGCGCCGGCAGCACAGCGAGACACACCTCACGCTCCCAACACTGCACTCTGGGCAGCGCTGATGCAGGCGGCTTCGGCGGCGGCGAGCAGAGGAGTCCTGGGTTTCTGTCATTCAGGGGGGCCCAATAGTTGCCGAGCGGTCGTTTTCAGCAACCGCTCGACACCCCTTGGGCCCCCTTGACTGGCAAAACTCCAGGGCCCGGTCGCAGTCGCGACCCCTGCGACCCCGGTAGTTCCGCCACTGACCAATAGACATCTAGAGGAAAGGTGCCATCCCTATAGAGAAGAGGTGAGTATAATAAATATTAGTTCTAAGTTTTCCATATTAATTTTAGTTTCTCCTATGATTTTAAATTGTGGGGACAAATAGGTAAACATATATATGGAAAGATATATATTTATACGGTGACATCAAAATAGAGAAAAAAGTGAATTAAAAGGGTATTGAAAAGAATATTGGTTGTGAATTGTGGTCACTTGTTGGTTCTATCCCACGTTCATGTTGAATGCTTCATTTTACTTTTCCGCAAAAGTACATATTCAAAGGAGTATCTGTTATTCTGATGTGGATGTTGTGTGAAGGATATTTTTATGTTTAAGATACGTATTATATAAAGGCTAGAATGTCAAATTTCTAAATTTAAACCACCCTTTCTGAAGGTTTTTAGCTTAAAAATCCATTCTGTCTCTCTTTTTGAGAGAGATTCTACATTATTACCTCCTCTCCAGTTGGGGGGAACCCAATCTATCCCGATAATCTTCAATGTTTCTAGGGAGAACCGGGGGCAAACGTTACAATCTTTGGGAATGCTGTGTTTAATGCTTTTGTTCCTAATATTGCCTAGATGTTCCAAAATTCGTTCTTTTAAGGGTCGAATGGTTTTACTCACATACTGTAAGCCACAACCACATTCTAAAAGATACACCACATTTTTGGAGTTGCAGTGTCCACAAGTAAAGAAGCCCTCTGGTTTGGCCCCTAGGAAGATGTGAGGTTTCTGTGTTTTGATTATTTTTGGTAGTACACTTGGCGCTAATATTGTTTTAAGGGTGCCCACTTTTTTATAGATGATTTGGGGTTTATCAGGTAATATCCTTCCTAAAACTCCATCATTTTTCAGGATGTGCCAATGGTTGCCTAGTATCTTTTTTATTTTATTTGCTTGTGTATTATACTTGGTAAAGGTAAAGGAAAAAAAAGGTGAAGTCTTTCTTTCCCTTTTCTTTCCGATCCACTTTCTAGGTAAGCAGCAGATCCGTTAAGTCCTGTAAGTTGCAAGGGTGGGCCTCCATTGTTTGTCCAGCACATCCCACTGATGCTTGATTGGATTAAGATCTGGGAAACTGGAGGCCAAGTCAACACCTTGAACTCGTTGTTGTGTTCCTCATACCGTTCCTGAGAGGCCAATCCATAAGGGAATACCGTGTCCATGAAAGGGTGCACCTGGTATGCAACAATGCTTAGGTAGATGATACATTTCAAAGTAACATCCACATGAATGACAGGACCCAAGGTTTTCCAGAAGAATATTGCGCAAATTATCACCACCAGCATGCCTTCTTCCCATAGTGCATCCTTGTGCTGTGTGTTCTCCAGGTAAGCGATGCACACGCACCTGGCCATCCACGTAATGCAAAATAAAACGTGATTAATCAGTTCTTATGCTTATGTGTCCATTGTAGGCGCTTTCGGTAGTGGGCAGGGGTCAGCATGGGCACCTTGACTGATCTGTGGCTATGCAGCCCCATATGCAACAAACTGCAATGCACTATGTGTTTTGACACCTTTGTATCAGAACCAGCATTAACTTTTTCAGCAATTTGAGCTACAGTAACTCGTCTGTTGGATTTGACCACACGGGCCATCCTTGCTCCCCACGTTTATCAACACCTAAGGGTCTCAATGAGTACATTTCTTTTTCTGTTTCTCTAATATTGAAGTTTTTTATCACAACAGTTGGCCTAATTTTGGATATAATAGTTTCTTGCTTTGAGTATGTATTCTTTAGCATTACAGTTACATATAGTGTTTGGTGGAATTACATCAGTTTTTTTACACGTGAATACACTTTTAATATAATTTACATAGGCATTTCCTATGGAGTTTTCCTTTTGGACAGTGTTTATTGTTCAGCCTCTTTTATGATATTGAATCATGTATCTTGAAACACTCGTTTAGCTTACTATTATATTGTCATGGGAAGAAGGCAAGCCTCCAGAGGCAGTGTGATGCTTTGGGCAATGTTCTGCTGGGAAACCTTGTGTCCTGCCATTCATGTGGATGTTATTGTGACATGTACCATCTACCTACGCATTGGTGCACAGATCCATAAAAGAGTGCTCTGGTGGGGCAATGGATGCCTAAAACATCTAGGGTCAAACTTCAGAGGGCACTCCTGTAAGTCCTAGCTACTAAACAGTTCAAGGGAAATTGTGGCTAGGACCCGGTCAGGCGCACGGCAAGAAAAGAAGGAATAAACGGGTAAAAGGGTTGTGATTTTACTCCTTTTAAAAAAGATGCAACAGGGAAATACATATTGAAATGAGGGTTAAGTTCTCTTCAACCCTATGTCTGTGACAAACAGAAAAACTGTAGAGGCACGCCAAAATTGATATAACAAAATAGCAAATTGTGGTGCAACACCCCTGGACTTTCCCTCCAAAAAAGCCCAAAAATAACAAAAAAAGTATCTTGAATAGAAAGCTAATGTTGCCCTAACATAGAATATTTAATCCTTAACATATTATTAAAAGTGAAATGTGAGAGTGATTTGAGATAGGATTAAGTATATGTATTTCTGGTATTGGAATATTATTTCCCCACCCAGTGCCCTATAGGTAGCCTCTGGGAACATGGTTCTAATTATTTTCTGGGAGGGCTGCCAACACTTAATTACATCCTATTAAGCTTTGAAATCTAACCTCCTGGAAATGCTCCCAGAAAATGGGAGAGGGAGTGCTCCCAGACAAAAGAAAGCAAAAAATCTGAGCTTTTCCATTTGTGTTTGTTAGTTTTGTTGGGGTCCCTCCTCAGTTTTGGAGCTTTGTAGGAATTCACAAGTTAGACAACATTCATTAAAATTGTAGTTCATACATTCATTCGAATGCATAAGTCTAAATGTAGAGATGATGATGATGATGATGGCAGATTCCCTGACTCATTTGATGAGAAGACAGTTAATTGTTTTACCAGAGTAATGAGAGTTTCACTGGAACTACAGGAGGGAAGATCTGCATCGTGTTCATCTGCCAGGTTCTTTACTGATTTTAAGAGACACTTTCTTTTTATACCCACCATTGTGTCAGTGTCTGCCTTCAGGGTAATTACTTCTGCCTTTTCTATTCCTAAAGCAACATTTGGCATGCTTGCTGTACCTCCTAAAAGGAATACTGCTATTGACATTAATAAGTTGGTGAGAGCTTGAAATATCCTAAGGAATGCAGACATGATGTGAATCTGGCTAAAACCATTGTGGTTGCTGGCTATTGCCCTTATGGTCCTTTCAAGAGACATGGATGTATAGATCATCTCTATGGTATACATCTTGGAGAAATTAGTGAGAAGAACTCATATTATTGATTCTCTTCTGGACTTAAGAGGGGCTAAGTGTTTATTGCAGAGTTATCTGTAGACATTGTCAGGACTCTAGCCAGGTCAATAGCCATGTCCACTGCTGCCAGTAGAGCCTTGTGGCTCTGGGCCTGAGAAGTACATACCACTGGCAAAACTTATGCACTGTTCTTTTTGAGGTTGATTTACTATTTGGTAAAATCATTGAATAAGTCATTAGGAAGGCTGTGGAGGGGAAGCTAGTTTCTTTCCATATAAAAGGAGGTTCCTTCAAGGAACAGCACATCTTCAAGAACAGCAGAGCATATTACCCTGGAAGAGAGTGCTCTAGATGTGCATCAAGATGCAGTGGCCAATCTAGAGGTTTGTTTTAGACTAGATTTGAATGATTTTAATGCTCTAGCAAACTGTTAAAGGTGTCTTGGTCCAGTCCAGGAAGGAGGCTGCCTAGGAGACTTCAGGTGCATCTAGTCCAGTTCAATTTAAAGACTCGTTGGTTCTCTCTATTATTCACACATGCTACCAGAGCCGGCCTTAGGTGTTCTGGCGCCCTGTGCGGACTACTCCTCTGGCGCCCCCCCCATCCCAAAAAAGGAATAAAAACTCCCCTTTCTCACTATCTATCCCCCTGTATCACTATCTACCACCTCTGCCCCTTCTCACTGCCCCCCTCTTCTCACTGATCCCCCTCTGCCCCTTCCCCTTACTTACCTTGTTGAGTCCTGCAGTGGGAGCGGGAGGCGTCCGTCTTCCCGTGGTGCACGCTTCACAGCTGAGCGCCGGAACAGCAATCACATTCCTATCATGCCCAGGCATATCCAGATTCCAGGATGTACTCGCAGACTTGGCATGATAGGAGTATGATTGCCCTATCTACCCCTACTCCCTCCCTTCTCCCCAATCTACCCCTTCTCACTCCCTTCTCCCTATATACCCCCTTTCCCCTGTCTCACTCCCTTCTCCCTATCTACCCCCTCCTAACTATCTACCCTCTCCCTCTTTGAAGTTCACTTACCTTTCAGGAGTCCTGAGGTGGGGTGCAAGCCCTCTGCCTCCCAGCTCTGCCACTGTATGGAACAGTATAGAGTGATGGGAGTTATGATGTACTTTTAGAGCATAATTAGATCATGAAAAAGACATTGGAAATGGTCAGCATAACACCCATCACTCTCAGCACCCTTACCAATTCACACATATACCAATGTACACACACGTAATCAATCCACACATGACTCATCCACACACATATCCAATCCCACACACGTATACCAATCCTACACACGGATACCAATCCACGACAGCGTATACACCAATCCCACGTTATACACCAATCCACAACACATTACCAATCCAACACAATATATACTAATCCACACGTATACACCAAATCCGCCCACATATATACTAATGCCACACTATATACCAATCCACACACATATACGGCAATCCAACACACATATACGCAATCCACACGTAAATACCAATCCACACATATATACCAATCCACACATATAATACCAATCCACACATATATACTAATCCACACACATACCAATCCACACATATATACTAATCCACACACATACCAAACCACACAAATACCAATCCACACACATATACCAATCCATACACGTATACCAATCCACACACGTATACCAATCCACACACGTATACCAAACCACACACGTATCTCTGTCTTCTTCCGGGTCAGAGGGCACGGACAGCGGTGGGCGCGGCTTCAGTGCTGTGCGCCGGGATCTGACAACACACCCCGGCGCACAGCAGCTGTTGCCGCTGGGATCACAAGGGAGCGGTACCGGAGGTCTTTAACAAACCTCCGGCTCCCTTGAGTGATTTTAACGGGTTGAACCCGGTTAAATCAGCTCAAGGGTACCGTGAGGTCTGTTAAAGACCTCCGATACGCTCCCTTGCGGAGCCTGCTCGCCTCCCAGCGGCGGACATTTAACTGTCCGTCTCTGGAGGGGTGGCCGGGCGCTGCAAAGTTGGGGCGGCAGGCAAGCGCGTCGGCACCGCGGCGGCGCCCCCTGGAGTGTGGCGCCCTGTGCGGTCGCACAGGTCGCACACCCCAAAGGCCGGCCCTGCATGCTACATATGAAAATTGAACTTTCTTTCCTTGTGTTTTCCCATATTTAATCATTATGACACCCACTGGATGATCCCTCCCCCTATAAATGACAGCTGTTAGAGAAAAGGGGTACCACCCAGTAAAACAAAACACGCACACAACACACTCATTTTTAATGTCAGTGGCTTAACTTCACTTACAAGTGATCTTATATGAATTCCTTTTTTATTTTACAACATTCATTTTATTTTTATAAATTCTTATCTGGTCGCTGATTAGTGGCCATTTAGGTAAATGATCATTGATCAGTCTCTCCGATCAATAGCCAGTGATCTAACTGATCATCATACCTATCACTATACATTAACCTAACCCTAACATATAACCACAGCCAATACTTTCACTATCCACTAACAGTACCCCAACACTACCCTATACGCTATACCCTAACCCCTAGATATGATCACTGAGCTATTGCATTAACTACTTGCATGCTAGATGGTTTTGAAATACCAAAATAAATAAATGCATTAAAAATACCCCCAAATACAGGGATAGAGAGGCACCAAATTTTGTGGAAAAAATGATCCAAACCCAGGGAAAGCAATTGTCCTGCTGTCAAGCACGGAGGCCCCCTCCTACCGTGTCCGCGGGACCTCCGTCCCAATTCGGTGCTCCCGTCCGCTGCATGGCCACATTGCTGCACGGCAGGCTGCATCCTCCTCCTCGCGGTAGGCGCGCACCGCATTTCATCCACACGGAGGTGCCTCCGGCATGGAGGGGGCGTGGCTCAGCCTCCGGAAGCTTAGCAGATAGGTGGAGAGACACTGAGGGAGGCGGAGTCCTCTGACTCCATCCCCTCCCAGCTACTAGCAGGGAGAGGAGATGATACCAAAGAAGGAGGAGGGACTATGTCTCACCTCCCCTATATAAACCCAGCAACCACTTCACACAGGGCTTACTTGTTAAGCTGTACACCTGTGTGATACCTGCTATCCTGTGGAGAATATCTGTATTTATATATATATATATATATATATATATATATATCCGTTACCCCAACTATTCTCTCTGGATTTACCCCTTGTGTACTGTTGCTGGACTTATTCCGCTTCCTGTGCTACGCTCCACATCCGGACCTGACCAGACAGCAAGACATGGCCACCTTTTCAAGAGACCTGGCTGGAGTTGACCTCACAACGCCAGGATTCCAGTCAGGCTGTCTAACCTGTGGTCTTATGGGGTTCTATACCTGCATCTCTGATTCTGTTGTGTTGTCACATAGTTCTGTTATGGACTGAACTCCCTCACCTGGCCTCATCAGCAGGCTTTAACCCCTTCGTGACAAAGGCTGATTTTACTTTTTGTACCCTTCGTGACAATGGCCTTTTTAACATTTCTGCACTGCTCGTGTTTAGCTGTAATTTTCTTCTTTCCCGTTTACTGAACCCACACACATTAGATATTGTTTTTTTCAGGACAAGAAGGGCTTTCTTTAGATGACATTGTTTTGATTGTATCATATTATTTACTATTAAAAAAATTATAAAATATGGTGAAAAATTTAGAAAAAAAAGTTTCTAACTTTTAGTTGAAAAATCTTTTACTCATCTATAAAAGGTAATGAAAAAACCTGCTAAATAGATTCTACTATTTGTCCTGAGTTTAGAAATACCCAATGTTTTAATGTTTTTTTGCTTTTTTCTACCCATTATGGGGCAATAAGTACAGGTAGCGTTTTGCTATTTCAAAGCCATTTTTTCCAAATCTGGTAATTCTTCCCCCCATGTGCCATTTCGGGTATCTTTGAACCCGGCCAATGCAATTCACCCCATCAAATCATGTATTTTTGAAAACTAGACACCACAGGGTATTTCAAATGGTAGAATTTTAACTCTTTCCATGTATTAATTCTACCACCAGTCTTTGTCAAACTTTGTGGTAGTAATTATTTTGTGTTTTTTATCACTAAAATTGCGCTTCAGGTATGGATTTACAGCTCTTGGTATACATCACTATCAAACAACACCCCAATATGTGTTCAGCAACATCTCCCGAGTACAGTGATATCCCCCATGCGTGGGTTTGTCGGGTTGCTTGGGAAGTAAAACGCCACATTTAGGAAGCGCACATTTTTTAACTTGGAACTTTTACATCTGGCCCTACTGACCCCATGTCCTAATAGGACCATTTTTGAAGCCAGCTAATTAGGGATTAACCTAGCCTTGGTGTAGAGTTAATCTAAATTTTATTAAAGACAGGAGGCGAGTATTTTGCATAACCTTCTTTACTGATTACCTCCAGCAGCAAAGGGGTTAACAAGAAACAATAAAAACAACCAATCAGAAACAAGTAAAGTCTATATCAATCTCAGCAAACTGCAGCTCCTCTTTCTTTGCGACTATGCCGAACAGGAACAGAACGAGAACGAAACCGGAACCTTCAGAAAAGGAAGGAAATCCTCAGCATTCCGCAGTCAGCAAACTAAGTCGCGGAAGGATGTCCTGAAAGGAGAAGTGCAGAATGAGAGCACCAGGCGAACTGGATAACAGAGCATGCATAAATACAAACACAAGTGCAAACATGCAAAAGTGGACACAGCCCACACAAGGCGAGATAAGAAAATACATACGTGAAATACTCACAATAACGACAAACAACATAGCTATAAGGGCAGGGTAGAGAGAAAAGTAAAGGGGGGGGGATACTCGCCTCCTGCCTTTAATGAAATTTAGATTAACTCTACACCAAGGCGCAACAGATGGATGCCCTCCATCTTGAAATGCCTGTACACTATGTGCGAGTTGAAGGAGCGCAGGTTGATGACAGGGCGGAACTCGCCCGACTTCTTGCGCACGAGAAAGATGTTGCTGAGGAAGCATGGGGACCCCGCAACCCGCTCTATCGCCCCCTTGGCGCGCAGGGAAGCAAGCACTGCGTGCACTAGCACCGCCACGTCGCGAGAAAGACTGGGGAAAGATGGAGGGGAGGACTGAAAAGAAGCCGAAAGGAACTCGAGACGAAAGCCCGGGTCTGAAGGACCCAAGGATCCGAGGTGAGGGAAGACCACACATGAGAGAAACGAGCCAGACGGCCTGCAAGCAGCAAAGAAAGAGGAGGAGCTGCAGTTTGCTGAGATTGATATAGACTTTACTTGTTTCTGATTGGTTGTTTTTATTGTTTGTTGTTAACTCCTTTGCTGCTGGAGGTAATCAGTAAAGAAGGTTATGCAAAATATGAAGCCTCCTGTCTTGCTATAAAATTCAATTTACCCCATTACACCATATATTTTTGAAAACTAGACACCCCAAGGTATTTAAAATGGTAGTATTTAACCCTTTCCATGCATGAGATTCTACCACCAGCCTTTGCCACACTTTGTGGTAGTATTTTTTTTACACAAATTGTACTTTGGGTATAAATTTATAGCTCCAGGTATACGTCACTGTCAAACAATGTGTGGTCAGCAACATCTCCCAAGTACAGCTATACCCCACATGTTTGTCTGGTGTTTGGGGTTAAAATGCCACCTTTTTGGAAGTGCGCTTTTTTCCCCCATTTTGGTCAGTACCCCATAAACCATTAATTTTTTTAAATTAGACACAACCTTGGGTACTTGAAATGCTTTTATTAAAAAAAATTTATGTCAGGATTTTTGGGAAGATACAGCGCTAATTTTAGCACTTGCTCATAATAATAAACTTTATTTTTTAATTTTATTTATTTTATTATTTTTCTACTTTTTTTGTCTACATTTTGCTGGAACTGGATGGTTCCTCTGATGCATGATAATTTTTAAATGTTAAGATTTTTTTTATTATTTTTGTTTTTATATTTTACTAATCACATAGTGATTAGAAAGCTGGGCTCCATTGACTTGTATGGTTGAATGCAGTACCTGTATTCAACCTGAAAGTGGAGCCAGAGTTCTCTAGAGGGTCTGGAGAACATCTAGCAAACTTTTTCAACTTTATTATTTTTTTTACAAGGCGGCCGCCATCTTGCGGTTGGCGAAGGCACACGCAGTGGCGGTTGTGGAGAGCAGTCACAGCACGTCCTGGGGTAAGTGTTTGGTGTCGCTGAATGCCTCGTGATCGAGGCATTTCAGCAACACCATTGATGTTTAGGAGGTGATCGTTGATCGCCTCCTAAACTTTTAAAACGGGCGTCCGCCCCCATAGATGCCGATCTTGGTGTTGCTGAATGCCTTGACATCGAGGCATTACAGCAACACCGTTTAAGCGAAGAAAGTGATCGTTGATCACTTTCTAAGCTTGTTTAAGAGTCCGGCACGTCATAGGTTGTTAAGTGACCGTTTTGCATGACGTGCCTGACCCGGCAATGGATGTTAAACACCGCCTTGAAAGCATGGCAATATGACCTTAATACTCGAATAGATCAAAATCTCTGGACTGGCAGCCTGTTGGAAATTAATTGAGTCTTGCATTGTTTAAACATGATCGAACTCCATTATAAGACTATGCTGCATTGGTATTTAACTCTGGTTAGACAGTCTAAATATAATCAGAGTATCTCCCCAATGTGCTGGAGGTGTGGATCGACGTTAGGTTCATTTACCCACATTTGGTGGGAGTGCACAATGATTCAGCAAACCTGGCAAGCGTTTAAGATCATTTCTGACCTTTTAGATTGCAATATAATACCTACATTAGACAAGGCTCTATTACATCTTAATTTGAATAACCAAAGGGCCTTGACTATTCAATGCTTATTGGCAATGAAGATTGTGATAGCAACGAAATGGCAACAGAAAAGGTCAGTAAATATAGAACATGTAATTAACCAAGTCAGACATCAATGTTTAATGGAACGTGGCTTCTATCAGTCTTTACAGAGAAATTTTATAATATCTGGAGGCCTTGGCCGGCTCAATACCCGATTTCTTATTAATACTCCCATGTAGCACGCAAAACTTCATGATCCTTATGCAATTATTATACGCCTCTTTTTTGGGGAGGAGGGGGATCAGACCAGGGAATACCTACCAGATCTGGTCTACATAAAGTATAAGTCATCTGTATGTAATTTGGCCGCATGATTTATTGTATTATGTATGTAAAAAAGTTTATTATTTCATGTTGTCATAGTATGATTTTGTCTACTTATACTTCAATAAACAAAAATTGCAATTTGTACAAATTCAAATGCACAAGTCTACTATAGTCTATTACAGGACTGCAGCAAACATTTTCCCCCTGTTCCTGAGTAGAGTTAAGGTGATTAAGACAGTTGCCCATTTACACTACCAGCCAAACCTGTAATTTGTGGATGTTATTTTTTTATCTTTTGATCATGTTATCTATTATTCTTCATTGATAAATAAAAATTGGGGACAAATATAATTATACACACTTAACTAAATTTCTTGATTCTAGCTCCCTCCTTGACCCTCTTCAATCTGGTTTTCTCCCTAGAGACAGCCCTTGCAAAAGTTGCAAATGACCTACTAAATGCCAATCCTACTAGATCTTTCTGCTGCTTTTGACACTGTGGACAACCCTCTTCTTCTTCAAACTCTTCATGCTCTTGGTCTCCGTGACACTGCTCTCGCCTGGTTCACTTCCACCTCTCTGATCATACCTTCAGTGTCTCTGTCTCCGGCAACACTTCCCCTCCCCCTCTCAGTGGGGGTACCCCAAGGCTCAGTTCTAGGACCCCTTCTGTTCTCTCTCAAGTTTCCCTCAATGTCAATGAGTCTCCTCGTGCCCGCTGTCTTGGTGTCACCCTTGACTCCAACCTTTCCTTCACCACCCCACATTCAGTCTGTCTCTAAAAAATGCCATCTCCATCTTAAAAACATTGCCCGCGTCCGTCCGTTCCTAACACAGCATGCCACTAAGGCTCTCGTCCATGCCCTTATTATCTCCCACCTTGATTATTATAACTCTGTCTTAGCTGGTCTTCCTCTTAACCGTCTCACCCCTCTACAATCCACCATGAATGCTGCTGCCAGACTTATCTTCCTCTCCCATCACTTCACTAACACCTCTCCCCTCTGTCAGTCTCTTCACTGGCTGCCTGTGCGCTTCAGGATTCATTTCAAAATCCTTACTCTTACTTGCAAAGCCCTTCACAGCGCTTCCCCTACCTACATCTAACCACTCATCTCTAAATACACTCCACACCGGTCTCTCCGCTCATCCAATGATCTCCTTCTATCCTTGATTTCTAGCTCTCATGCATGCTTGCAAGATTTCTCAAGGTCTGCCCCTATCCTCTCTCCCGGCCTATCCGTTTTTCTCAGTGCCTTTATCACTTCAAAAAATCCCTCAAGACCCTCTACTTTAAGGATGCTTACAACATTGCACATTAACACATAGTATATGATTAACGTATGAATCATATACTGAAACGCATAGATCATGTACTGAAACGCATATATCATATACTGAAATGTATATATCATATAATGAAACACATATATCATATACTGAAATTTTTCATATATCATATAGTGAAACAGATGGAGTGAAATTTGTATATATATATATAGACTGAAAAAACGCTTATATCATATAGTGAAACAGACGAGTGAAATTTGTATACATATATAGACTGAAAAAACACTTATATCATATAGTGAAAACGAATGGAGTGAATTTGTGTATATATATATATATACTGAACTGGTCATCAGTCACATGATCATGACCTGCAGGTACTCTGCTCTTAGAGCTCATTCTGACTTGCTGGTAAGCAGCTCTATTGAATGGGTAGTTTTTTCCATTGTTTTGTACATTTGAGCCTTGGTTTAATGCAATATCATTTTCTGCATTTTGATTGGTGTATTATATACATTTATGTTAGTATTGTGAAATGCTTTTACTGCAGATGCTGCTCAAGATGCTGATGATATTGAGTTTCTGGATGGGGTTCTGGGGTGAGATGGGGACTTGCTTGTTTTGATCTTTTTTGGGCATGTGGAATTAATGCTGGAAGTAGTGATGATTTTTGGGGTTCGTGGGGTTACATGTGGTTGTGCTGCCTTGAGATGCCTGTTGTGGGATTAGTGGTTTTGGGGGTGGAGGAGGTGTTTCTTTTTATTATTTTAGGGTTTTTTTTAATGAATTTTGCCATTTCATTATGTTTATCTTTTCATTAAAAAGGCAGTGTAATGTGGGTTTGATTTTTTGATTTTAAACTGATTGGATTGGTTGGCGAATTTGTTATTGATGTCATTGTTGGAAATTTGCTGTTATTGAGGCCTTCTTGTTGTGTTGGGTTTTTAAATTTTTCTTTTGCCTTTTCAGGCTCTGTGTAGGACTTGTTTTTCCAGACACATTGAAGATTATTTCTAAAAGGTATGTGGTGCATTAACCATTCCTTAAATGTACAGAACACAAAAAATAGTGACATATAGGGGGCACATACACATAGTGAAATACAGTGGTACACTATAAATATAGGGACACACAGGGTGGTACATAGACAAAAATAAGCACTTCAAGTATAGAGACACAGGAGGACACAATATAAATATAAAAACACATGAGGGCACAGAAACATAGGGGCCCACAGACAAACAAAATAAAAACGTAGGTACACAGAGTCACACAGAGTCAACATATTGCACTGGCATTCACTTCACAACCGGAAGATCATATCACGCTGACGCTCCATCATAGAAGCACCAGCGGAAGTCCAGCAGCGGGGGTTGTCTGCATCGAGCCACCAGAGAGGAGGATCCAGGTCCCCTGCAGCGGTGCGGGGGATCTGGATCCTAACCTTGCTGCTGGGGCACAGCAAGGCTATATGATAAAGAAAAAAAAAACACCTGCCCGGCACCCGGAACTGCATGTTTCGGGCGATACGAATTGCAACCCTGCGATTATAGGCTGCACCCCGAAAAAGGCAGAAAACGTGCGGCCTATAATTGGGCCAATACGGTATATGCTTGCTTTATTCCCATAGGAAGGCCTGCTCTGTCCTCCATTTACATATAGTCTTTAGAGGACATTCTGTCTTCTCTTCGTCAGTGTAAGGCACCTACCTTAACCGATCCTCGGATGTCCTCTTTGTCCGGCAGAAATGCCGGCACCGCTCGCTGTCACATGAAGCAGCCGCTCGCGTGCGGCTGCTTCATGTTACCCTCACTAGGCCCCTTGTGGGTGTTCTGTACTGAGCAAGTGTGTTCCATTCCTGCATTCCAGATTCCTCCTGGTAAGATGAACCGTACAGTCAGAAGTGATTGAAGCACCTCCATTTTTCATTCATCAGTAACAGAGGCTTTTATCAATTTTCTTTTTCATTAAACACACCGGACGCAGTGGCGAGGGACGATGGGCACGTCGGCAGGAGGGCCGCCTTCTCCTACATACTGTGTGCTCGAAAGGAAGGAGGACGGGACAGCCCTTGGTTCAGCTGAAGGGGAGACACACAAAGACACTCATAGGGACACATAGAGACCAATACACACAGGAACACACAGGGTTACATAGAGGGGTACACTTGAAAAGTAGTTCATTTGCATATCAAAATACAGGTAATGTCAGAGACACGAGGAAACCTTTTCCTAATTCATGCATTTGCTAGCATATCTGTTAATACAATGTATAGATTATTCTTCATCATTATTTACTCTGTATTCACAGTATAAGCAATGATGAGGTTGACTCAGTAACCTTTAATATGGCTACATCACATGGAGAGTGTCCTTACTTTGTGAATTATAGGGCTGCAACAACTAATCGAGGGCTGCAACAACAGTTGAATCGATTATTATCGATTATAAAATGAGGGTTTTTTCAGAGCAAACGCTCTGAAAAATACCCCTCATTATATAATCTGTTTCAGTGACTCATCGTCTCACAGCAGCAGCTCCTACTTACTCCCCCTCCCTGTAATCACTGTGACAACTGGCCCCGCCCCTTCCTTCTCCAGGCCAGAACCACATGGCTGTGACACTCATCTAACTAATTATAAAATGTATATTTGGGCTACTGAAAGTTAGGGGAGGTGGGGGTTAATTTAGGGGCAGTTATGTTTAATGGGGTGTTTAGGGTTAATTGAGAGGCAGCTATGGTTAATGGGGTGTTTGGGGTTAATTTGAGGCAGTTGTGGTTAATGGTGTGTTTAGGGTTAATTTAGGGTAGTTGTTTTGATGAGGTATTTAGAGTTAATTT
>VKOC01018267.1:0-15641 GCA_009364415.1 Spea multiplicata
TATAGTGATAGGTGTTATGCTGTACCCCTGTCAATGGTATGCAGTTTTTCCCAATAAAAAAAATAGTAATATATATATTGATCCTTTATGCAGCCCGGAGCCCCTGCTCATGATTCGCTCATAATTAATTTTTGCGGTGAGAATTTCACCTTTAGAATAGACCATGGAGTCAAAAGGATTGGAAATATATAGCTCCACTCCCTTGCAATGTGATTTTTTTTCAGCTCCACCAACTTTATATGGACTGTAGAAGCATATTGTGCGCACAAAATTTTGGCTCTGGGAACAATTTTGCACAACAGAAATTTTCTGCGCACATCACCCAAGAAAAATTAGAGGGAACATTGGTAACGACCCTCTTCTGTAGGAGATCGCGATGTTAACTGTCACTCCATTCATCATATACATTATATTGCATTTCAAAGTACCGGTATAATGCAGTAGTATTCAAAAATAATTAAAGTCTCCAACATCATAACCCCCAAGAGAAGGTATTTCAAATGTAATAGAAATTGGGTTTAAATAGTAGATTTTTTGTGTGTTTTGCCACGGCGTTTATAAAGCAGATGCTTTTATACATAACTTTAAAAGTGTCAGCGGATCATGATCTGGAAAGATCAAAAAAAATGGCCAGGATGCTCTATAACTTCCCCTCCTTTATATGTGTTTTTTTCTCCACATTCCCCACTTTCCCATCTATTTTTTTAATTATTATTTATTTATTATTTTCTTCTCAACATTCCTCACTTTTGCTACTATTTTTTAATTATTATTTACGGTATTTTATTTTCTCCACACTTCCCTACTATTTTTAATTTTTTTTCCTCCACATTCTCCACTTTCCCTGCAATTTATTTTTTTCCATTTATTTTATTTTTTTTCTCCACTTTCCCTACAATTTATTTTCCCTACTATTGATCTGCTCTTTAACAAACCATAGTAAAAAAAATAAGAGGGCTTTAATATTTCAGTTAAAAATAACTATAAGGTTAAATCTTGTGGACAGGTAGCAAACCATTGCATTTTATTAATATTTGGGTACATTTTAGCAAAAGAAAGAAATGCCTATTTTTTGTATATTTTTGTTTCTTTACAGTTCATGCAGCTACCATAGAAAACGATCCACATACCCTGACTACCCAGCACTTTATCTATGGCAAATCATCTCAAAAAGGTAAATTCTATATTTTGTATAGGCTAGTTATTTTCGTTAAAAATAAACAAAAGCATTTAATAAATACAATTGGCATGAGTGAAAGTGGTTATGTTTAGTATCGAACATAAAATAAATAAATTAATTAATACAAGTTAGCAATCAGAACATCTTTGTGCTGTCAGCTGTCAGGCTTTAGGCGAGGTTTCTCAAGTAATTGAGCTTTTTCCAAACTGTTGTGTTTTTGGAGAATTTACACCAAACTGGAAATCAACTATTAAAACACAAAATCGAGGCGGTTTCCGGATTTTCTTCTATCGCATACATTAAGTCTAAACACAACCTTAAATGTGTATATTCTTGATAAATTGGTTTTGCAGTTTTTGGTTTTCTCCTTAATCAAACCATTATTAAGTGTATTTTTTCTTCTAAAATCTGATCACAATACATTTTAACTCACATGGGTAAGTAGCTTCCAAACACAAAACTATAACATCGAGATTGCATTTCTGTATGATATACACGTAAAATTACAATTTTTTTAATAACACCATCCATTTCATTTAAAAAGCAAGTATTGTTTACATGAACATGTGCGGCAAAATAGATTTGTACATTCATTTTCATAAAGTAACAAAAACAAAAATTGTTCTCCCAAACTTCCCTTTTGCTTCTATTTATCTCTTCAAAGTCTTTGCGTGTTATTAACTATGCAGCGTTCTTCAGGGTTCGACACGTTGTGGCAGAAGTAGGGGCAGCACCTGCTTGCGGTGTGATGTCAGCTTTCTGCACAACGGGGATCTGCCACAGTAACACTATTTGTGTAGCCTGTGAATCCCTGGGCAGGGAATATAACAATTATAATCCAATTGTTACAGGTTTATTAAATATTCCTAAATAGCGAGCGATTGTCGGGGCTCCGATGGCAGCAGCGGGGCAAAAACCAAAAAGTGGCATCCGACTTTTTATTCAGCATTAAGAAAATAAGTACATAAGCCTTACTTACCATATATTAAACATAAAGTCAGAAGAATCAATGAACACAATATGCATTATTTCAACACTTATCATTTTTATATAGGTTATACAGAATTGCTGCGTGGGAATGGTTTTTACAGTGATATGCTTCATGTGACCCTTTTCATTCTTACCTTTTTCTGCCTGAGAATGAATGAGAAATGAATGATGTGATTTTTTTTATAAAGCAACTTTATATTTGTGTTGTTTCTCAGTGAACGTATATGTGAAGGTGAACAAAGACAGCCCTGTTCTTGTATGCATGGATGAAGATATGGCCAGAAAAGAAACTATAGACCCGTATTACGTCTGGGTGGGGCCCAAAGACAGAATTCTTAGAGGTAAGTGGAATGTTGGCCTGTGAAAATGAATGAAGGGGAATCAGTTAAGTAATAGTCTTGTGGATCTTCTGTTTATTACATTTATTATTAATAAGCAGCATTTTAGTGTTAAGATTAATATCATTTTGAAAAAAAGAGGGGCTTCTGTTCCATACTAATACACAGTGGCGTAACTAAGGGGGTCGCAGCTGTGACCGAGCCCGTGCCTCTAGGCGGCCCAGTACAACCCCTGCCACCCCTTGTTCCCGTCTCCGTGTCGGCTCAAAATTGTTTAGAAAGGGTCCTTCCGACCTTGACCTCTCCGTATGGGAAGACAGAAAATTGGCTGTGTGTGTGAGCATGCATGTGTGTGTGTTTTAGTATGAGTATGTGCGTATAATTTGTGTGTTTACATATGTGTGCCAGAGTGTATGTTGGAAGGGGGGGGCAAGGGCAAAGGAGGCACAGACAAGTTGTTTGGGGGCAGTGATGGCATAAATCAGCTGTTAAAGTTGGGGGCCCCCGGACAATTTTCGCACCAGGGCCCTATGGTTTCTAGTTATGCCTCTGCCAATACAGTGTACATGATTTCTTAATTAAACACTTTTCTGATGTCAGAATCACGAAGAATGCTCTTAGTACCAAACCCAGCATCTGGGTTGAATGGACTGCTAATGCAATTAGCCAAGCTCTTTCTCGGTACTTTAAATGTATAGAGGGGACTCAAAGATAATGAACCTCTAATAACAGGTTGTTTTGTATTTCATTTGGGTATAGTTTTAGTAGATGTTCTTGGATTGGACAGAATATACAGTAGCCAAGCATTTACAGGGGTGACTACTCATTTGCTTATTTCGTATAGTTCTTATTTGCAAAACATTAGGATAACTCGTCTATAATTACTTACCATTCAATGTTTCGAATGCCACCTATGTGTTAACTGGCATTAGCACCTGCGACATAAATGGACTCATGTCTTAGGTTACTGAAGTACTGGGAAATACATGTGGGATTTTTTACCGCGTGCCACTTCGGTTGCCATTTAACATGATTTCGATTTTCTGATCCTACAGCAATTAATGACCTTTCAAGGCTCACTAATCATGACATATTGCAAATTGTGTTACTTTACTGGAAGTCTTTGCATAGCCTCCTCTACATATAACGCTGCGGTATATTCCAGCTGTCAGCTACAGTCATTTCCTGTTTTTGTCTCAGGGTACAATAATGTGAATATAACCGAAACAGGAAAGCTCATACTGAAGTCTTTTGACAAATCCATGTCAGGGTCGTACAGCTGCACCTTTTCATACGGCATCATCAAGAGAAACAACAACGAAGAGGAGAAATTTAAAACCTATACTTTTACCGTGCTGGGTAAGAATGCGTTCCGAACTTCAACAAATGTCACCTTTCCAATGTCACACATAAAAAATAAAATTGTATACAATGACTCCCAGGTTAGGATGGATTTACCGAGAGATATGTCTTGGTTCCGTAAGAGAAGAAGGACCAGAAGCCAGATCAGGGCTGAAAGCAAAACCAACTTAAGCTTTTCCCAAGTAGGTCCTCACGGGGCCCAAGGTCCTCACGGGGCCCTTCCTCATGCACACAGGTTCTTGTGTCTGCACAGGGCAAGTTGAGTGGTCTCAGTCCAAGATCTCAACTGGGCCAAGATTTTACTCAGCTAATTCCAGCCCACAGCCAGATTGCCCTCTCTACTAAGAGGTGGGATGCATTGAGAAGCAACGTCCTCATCTGTTGAGAAGTTTCAAAATGTTAAAGACCATACACCACCATTTTTCGTTCTTCCACTAGCTCCGGTACTGTCATTGACAGACCCCCGACTCAGTGGCTCCCCATTATTTAAAAGTTATGCGTAGCCCGACGTGTGAGTATCATAGTCTCTTTGTCTACCAAGACCAAGCACATGATAGTTGACGTAGATCTGGTAATGAGTCTTTTTTCCTTAAGCAAACCATAATGTTATTTATATAACATTTTTACTTGTAATGTCATAGAAGGTTCTGTGCGTTTAGGATTTTTGTGGCTTTTTATTTTGTATGTTGCTATAATTAATACTGAATGTTCTAATTAACTGAATTCATAAAGCATAGGCAAGGGATACAATTATTCTGTAATTACCCATAAATCAATGAACAAAATAGGCATGCTGAAAGGGAGTGAATGAAAAGCTGTTCTGGTGCAGAGTGATAAGTGATGCAGTTACCATAGCAACCAATTGAATCAGTACCACTTAGCTCACTTTTGGCACTTTGGTTCAGAATTATTTTTTATACGTAACCTCTATCGTTTGACACAGTGAAGTTAAACAAAGCCCAAGGGTCCCCATTTTTTGTCACACGTGATACAGCAGCCAATCAGATCCCATCCCATCATCATTTCCTAAATCCATGGGACTTAATCCTTCTTTATGGGTATTTCTGGTGTTACGAGTCCTTATGAAGGGAGAAGATGCTACGGTGGTACCCAGCGAGATGGTTACATAGAATTCTAAATAGTGAATATTTAGTGAATATTCCAAAATCCCACATCTCGAATGTAGACTGCGCATCACTCTTATGACTTCTTTACATTATACATTCCTGGAACCAACAAAGATGCTGTTATCATGGACAATACAAAAAAACCCATCACGTTACAACTAATAACATAACACAAACATAACCGGTTATTGTATAATCCAACTTCGGAATGAAATAGATGTCTATTGTTACACGTACCCGCACCATGCTGTAACTCAGAAGACTACGGAAAGCTAAATAAAGAGGCGTAGGGATGCGTTTTATTCTTCGATTCAGTGTGAATCGGGGGCGCTCTCATCGAAAAATAACAATGTAGAATGCTGAATGCTGGAATTTAAAATGACAATAGATATAAATGTTTCCAGAATCATTGAAACACTTGTTACTTTTCTATTTGTGCCCAGATCCTAAAAGAAACGTCATGTAGTTTTCTCGGCATAGAGTTACCGAGAACTTCTAGCACGTGACAAAGTTTAGATGTAGATCTGTTGAGTGGAATGGCCGCCATTTAAAACGAATAAGCTTTCGGAAACCATTGTAGATATATATAACAAGTGTTTATTTCACAGCATACCAGGTGCCGGATTATGCATACCGCATCAGCGTGCGATACACCGCCATGCCCTGTGAACATCTCGCCAACGCCAGGTTTTTTCATTTTCTCATCGCCACCGTGAAAGATATCATCGGGGACCTGAGCTGCCAGCTGAAAAACTCATTTTATCGTTGCCATGTAGTGAGAGACGCTGAAGACCATTTACTAAACGAGCTGTTTATATCCTTCGAAGGTGATTGGTTTTCTTTTTGTGTGAGAATGAAATGAAATGTCATACACCGATCAGCCATAACATTACAACCACCTGCCTAATATTGTGTAGGCCCCCCTTTTTCCGCAAGAACAACCCTGACCCGCAGAGGCATGGACTCCACTAGACCTCTGAAGGTGTGCTGTGGTATCTGCAGATGCTTTAAGTCCTGTAGATTGCGAGGTGCGGCCTCCATGGATGCGTCCAGGTGCCGTGTGTTCTCCAGGTTAGCGACACGCTCTCGCCCGGCCAGCCAGCCACGTGATGTAGCTCGTCTGTTGGATTTGGCCGCACAGGCCAGCCTACACCCCCCACGTACGTCATTGAGCCTTGGTCACCAATGACCCTGTCGCCAGGTCACCACTTTTCCTTCCTTGGACCACTTTTGACCACTGCAGACCCACAAGAGCTGCAGTTTTGGAGATGCTCTGATCCAGTCGTCCAGCCATCACAATTTGGCCCTCGTCAAAGTCACTCCTTATGCTTGGCCATATTTCAACTTTGAGGACGAAATGTTCACTTGCTGGCTAATATATCCCACACCGCCATGATAATAATGTTATGGCTGATCAGTATGTTGAGGGTAGTGAAATCATATAATATAACAATACAGATAAAATGTGTTTTTCTCTCACTTGCTGTTCCCAAATCTCACTCACAGATGGCACTCATGCACACAGCAAAAAAAAGAAAAACATCTCACTACGGAACATAATTAAATAGGGAATGCCTTTTTGACACCCTATATTACTCATTATTATAGAGCCCTTAGGAGATACTCAACACAGCCCTTACTTTGCAAGAAATTAGTGAGAAAACCCTAATAATCCTGCAAAAATCAAAAAGCACGGGGCTGTCTAAAGATCACAAAGGTATATCGTGTGATGCTACTTTTTAGAACATGCTAACTGCTGGTATTTTGTTGTTTATCACGCTAAAAATTGCATGTAATGTAAGAGGCACGTGTTATACTGTGTTCTAGTAACGTGATGCTGCTGGTATCTCAACATTAGACATATCGCATAATACTCAAAATGCCACACAAAACCTCCTTTAAAGGTGAACCCCCTAAACTAAGAGTTTGTAGGTGGTACATTTGAAATCATAGGAATGGCCAAATGCAACATTTCTCTTCCCAGAAGAGCTGATCCTCTAACATTCCCAGTTAAAGGAGGGCTATGAGTTTAAAGAGTAGACTTGGGACTAAAAGCCCCTTTAGCGCCCCCCCCCCGGCCAAGCCTCTGATTTGCATCGTATGGCAGGATGAATTATTCTAAACCCGATATGGATGTGGTTTGTGTAGGTGTGTGGAAGAATTGCTCTTTTGCTTCATAAAACTGTGTGATCAGCCACAAGAGAGATCAGAGAGAGGAAAATGGCAGCGTTTTCCCCTCTTCAAAAAAAAAAAATATACTGTATATGGTTTTTGAAAATAGTTATTAGAAACAAATAATTACAAAAAAAGGTGAAAAACTGGGTAAAAACTAAATCAATGCAAAAAGTTTAAAGAAACCTTTGTGCTCCATCCCAAAAGTTTTAAAAGAAATCTAAATAGTAGACTTGGGCACTGACACAAATATTCATCTGTTCCTGTGTTTGTTTCGAGTGAATATTCGTGTAGGTTCTTCGTGTTTTTCTCTACATTTTCTGCTGGTTTTCTGGCAGGGGATATAAACGGGGTTAACGCAGTAATAGTTAGCAGCAGCTTTGGCGCCAGGATTTTAAAGATCTTTAAGAGCGACTCCATTGGTTGCCAGTAGGGGGCTCGTCTTGCATCAACCAATGAAGGGCAGCTGCACTTCATTGCTTGATGCCAGACGAGCCCCCTGCCGACGACCAATAGAGTCCCTCTTAAGGACCTTTAACTCCTGACACTGAAGCCACTGGTCTTCCCATTTGTGTTTGTTTTCGTGTTCTCTCAAATACGAATGCACAAGTCTAATAAATAGTATGTAAGAGTGCCTAAACTTGTGTATATGGGGTATCGTGATGACGAGGAGCATACATTTATTTGTATTATTAACATTTTTGGCACAGTGTTTACTGTTTTAGTGCTAATAAAATATCATGTTATATGTAAGAGTACTATTGATGAATTGGGGGAAAATGTGACAAATATGGTTTTTCTAGATTATGCCTATAAACCTCAGACTTGCTTACTGCTAGGTGTTTAAGAAGAGCTGTCTAGATCTGTTTCCGTAAATCCAAATTATGCGATACACTGTATTTTTCCTTCCCGTTTACCCTTTGTACAAAGCCATGGAAAAAAGATAGCGCTTTATAAAAACAAAAAAATAACATAAATACAAAATAGCGCTTGGCAAAAAGAATAGTTGTGTTGTCCTATTTAATGACATAACTTACTGAGTTATGGCGTAACGCAGCCAGCCCCCGTTTTTGAATTTCCATCACAATTGTGTCAATATTATTGAGCAGCATTCTCTTAACACCCATCACTAATCATATCTTTTCGACATGGCCCATATCTCTTTGGAGACATCCGTGAAGGGTGGCTATAAATCTGACGCGGTGAAATTGGCCCACTGTGCCCACAAATGCAAGCTGTTAACTCCGCTATTAAAAAAAACGGGGGCAGGAAGGGACTAAATGAAGAAAGATTAGCCCTACGTCTATAAAATGAAGCCCGCTGCCTTAATATAGGGGCATGGTTAGTGGTTGGAGGATCTGCCTCCTTTGACAAATATTGGAACTTACAGTTTGGTAAATATCATATTTCATGTAGGCTACAGATTAAAATTCCATTCTACATGTATAAGAAATCATATTTATGTGGATGTCACTGGGGGGAAGTTATTAATATGATTTATTAGCGTGATTCATTATTTCTCCTCTTTTATTAAAGGAGAATTCCCATGGGATTTTTTTTTCCCCTTGCCCATAAAATACGTCAGGGTTCATGGTAATGTAGGTCGGCGTGGATGAAAAAACCTGGTTTTATCGCATTCCCCCCCAAAAGACTTTCATTCATGCATCTAGGTTATTAAGATGAAGGCATTCTATTGTTCACCACAGGCGTCTAAGGACTCAGGGCATTGGTCTAGTCGGTTGGGTTAGGACAGGGGTATGCAATCTTCGGCTCTCCTGATGTTGTGAACTACATCTCCCATAATGCTCTTACGGTCATAAGGCTGCCAAAGCATCAAGGGAAATGTAGTCCACAACATCTGGAGAGCCGAAGATTGCCTACCCCAGTGTCCCAACCATTGGCAGCTGTGCATGCGTAATACCAAAAATTAAGCACGGCATGCAAATGGCATGTTCCTTGTTTGCAAGACATTGTGATATAACACAACGTAGGTGGACCTGCCCGGGACATTTCGGGGTTCGGTAACCCCTGAAATCAGTAGGAAAAGCACATAATGCACACACCTTTATTTAGCTATTAAGATGTAAAGAGATATTGTGTTCCTTCCTATTTTTCCTTTTTTTCTATTTTTTCTTATTTTTGCCTGTTTTCCGTCTGCTATTAGCAAACCAGCGAGAAAGGATCTCGTTCTACTGCCAGAGAAGCTCCTGGCTGGACAGGGTCAGGAGGTAGACAGGTTGGCTCCAGGAACAAGTGAATTATGTGAATTAGACTCTCCGGCAGTGCCTCGATTTAAGTGTTAAGGGATTTTGTTACATTTATACCTTTCCTATCATTACGTGCTGATGGATTTTATGTACAAGTTATCCGCTTCAACAATACCTAAAAATGAGAAAATAATTGAAAAGCTCTTATTTCTTTATGGCTGTGAATGCACTAGAACTTGGCCTGATTATCGAGCCCCCAATGAGACCCTCTCCCTGTTGGAAACCCGCTGGATCTCCATTGTTTGCCGTTCGCAGAAGATCAATTGCTTGAAACCGGCGGTGGCCTCTTGCCAGCGTGACACAATGATTAATGAAACCCAAATTAAGATAAGCCATGACTAAGTATGATGTCAATAGTTAGCCAGAGACTGATGCGCGGCAGGTTTTAACTGTTCGATGGCCGGAGGGGTGCTCGTTCTAGTAGTCGAAACCCTCGCTTTCATCTAGGGTCATCTTCGGATTACTTTCATACCATTTAGTAAATCCACACTCCAATCAATCCGTATTCTTTCACAGTGATTGCCTTCATTATAGATCAAGGCTAAGTGAACATCAAGTACCTCGTGAAGAAACGTATCGGTGTTTTGGGAAAAACAATAATAGTTTTAAAGATATATTAAGGACTGTGCTTTTGCGGAATAACCAGAATTATCGATGTCTGTTTTTAGGTATCTCTTGAATGCTTTGTCTTGTTAGAAGAATCACAGCATATCTTTGCTTTGTATCACCTGCCTTTTTATGCTACTTTATTTGACTAGTTTCTTTATCTCGGTCCTAATATATATATTTTTTACCCCAGTTAATTCTTTTGGTCACGGATGGGAAAAACTTTGCATTGGGACGCGACGTGACTGCCCGGATGAGTCGAATAGGAGGGTGCAGGAGGTAAGATTGTCACATAAAAGCTAGTCTACGGGTCAACGGATCAAAATAATGGAGAATATTTTGGTTACTGACTGCTGATGTTATTATATTTTGTGATTCTGATAAATTCTAATCTCAAAAACCTTACGTAAAAACATTACAAGGTCAGCCATACGAATACAAAAGGGACTCCTGTTTCAGAGTTTCCAAAATCATACCTTATGTTTATTAAATAACGTCCATTTGTCACATGTGTTAAAGTGCATATGATGGCTGACGTAACTCTTTAACTATGTGAGAGGCATGAATTTTGAGATTTTTTTGTCTCCATTTTCCAGTGCTGTTGATTCTTTCTTGTTGCTATGTTGTGATTTTTGTTTCTTTTTTTCTTCACACTGCAGGCCCGACACCTCATACTCCAATTTTTCAAAGCGCAGCCCATCGCACTGAAAGAGGAATTCGTGAATGTCCCAGAAATAACTTATATTGAACACAGCGCGGCAGTCACTCGGCTTGACAGCTGTCGGCCAGGATTTGGGAAAAATGAGGTCACTCACAGAGACTGCTCCGGCTGCTGTGGTAAAGTTCTTTCCCGCTCATTTTCATTCACAGACAGTACGATAAATTAAACATACTGTGCCTGTTTAAAAAAATCTCCAGTTTTTGTTGTCTTTCTCCTCACCTATAGAGCCCTGGCCTGGGCTTCTCCTCTTTGGGAACTCAACTCACCTTTAGTGACCAATTACAGGTGTTTGATATGCCAGGTCGCAGCCATACTGCTTCTTCTAGCCTTTTTTCTCTTCTACAATCATTATGGCCTGATTTGACAGGATTCTTTGGAAAATGGTGGAAGTGACTTTGTAGCTAAGACCTGGCCTGGTCCCTTCCAAAGGGTAAGGCCTTCAAGTAGTTCAATTTTGCTGCCCAAATTGACATATTCCAAAATATAAATCTAAACCGGGAAGCTTGTATCCAACACGGGGCATTTTTGCAGCCAGTGTTGACCTAGCTTTATAATCAAGGTTAGGACATCTCCGAAGGTTAGCATTTCTCCAGACTCTTGACGGCTATCGAGGTCGGTAAAGCCACCGAAAAAACCTTACGTATCTCCATGTCTGCATCCAGGATTTGAATCCATGACACTGCCTTAGAGGAATAATGTAATCTCTTCTTTGTCAGACATCTTGGCACAGTCGTTGGAATAATGTGCAGCATGGACTAGGGAAGTGGTGACTGGGGTTTTCTGATTGCGCTGCATTTTCTCTCGCTGGGGGTGGTAATTGAGTCTTTCACGCAGGCAAATATCATTCAGCTTTTACTGTAAACAGTTATTTTCCTCGCCGGCGCTAGTAACTCACTGATATATAGATTGCCTTAGCATTTGCCTCGGATAATAATTGTTCTCGCCAACCCTAACACAGCATTAAGCAATTCATGTATGTAGGTAGTGTGTATCGTGCATTGTAAACCCAATACCAGTTTAACCCACCAAATAACGACACAGAGACTGAGATTGGATAAAGCAGGCCACAGCACAATTTTATTATAAAACCATAAAACACTGTGTTGGCCCAAAACACCATAAACCAATAAGAACAATATACAATAACCGATAAATAATAAATACAAATATACAAAATATACATAACACATTACCGTAACATATTCAAACATAACCAACACAGGAGCCGAATTAACCCCGTCCTTGCCGGCCTCTCACACTGCACAATCCAGACCACAGGTACTCACCTCCCCCCTCGTCCAAACAAAATTGACAGCTACCTTTCGCTGTCCCACCACCAATGCTAACCACCAGCCGTCCAACAAGCTCGGTGGGCACGTCCAATAAAACACCAGAGGTTAGGGGAGGATTGAGCCTTCCATTACACCAGCATCCAAACTCCATCACTTACCAAAACCAGACCGGCAAGGACACACAAACCGCCAGCTGTGACAAAAGAAAGAAAGTTAGTACACAAAAAATAGGAGGGAGGGTGGGAAGCAGGTAAGACTGTTGGCCGTGTCTGCAAAAAAGGACAGTGACCGGGGTCACCCATAGGTCACCTTATATCACCTAGGGTCTCCCACCCCTTAATTAACATACCCCAATCAAAACACGGACATGCCCTGAGCATGCACTAACCCACACACATACATGCTCCCTGTCCATTTAGCTACGCTGATTCCCAGGGGCCTTGTATGTAGGTAGTGTGTACCGTGCATTGTAACCCGACACCATTTAACCCACCAAATAACGACACGGAGACTGAGATTGGATAAAGCAGGCCACAGCACAATTTTATTATAAAACCATAAAACACTGTGTTGGCCCAAAACACCATAAACCAATAAGAACAATATACAATAACCGATAAATAATAAATACAAATATACAAAATATACATAACACATTACCGTAACATATTCAAACATAACCAACACAGGAACCGAATTAACCCCGTCCTTGCCGGCCTCTCACACTGCACAATCCAGACCACAGGTACTCACCTCCCCCCTCGTCCAAACAAAATTGACAGCTACCTTTCGCTGTCCCATCACCAATGCTAACCACCAGCCGTCCAACAAGCTCGGTGGGCACGTCCAATAAAACACCAGAGGTTAGGGGAGGATTGAGCCTTCCATTACACCAGCATCCAACTCCATCACTTACCAAAACCAGACCGGCAAGGACACACAAACCGCCACAAAACCCCGCTGTTTAAACCCCTTAAATCAGCGGGGGCCCCCACCAGCACACGCCATGGCCTGACCGAGAGCCTCCTGCAGAGCCAAATTGAAAAGATCAAATGAACGCCATCACTCCGAAACAAATTAGCCGCGTCCCTCTCAAACACCCTATGCCGAACCGTCACGCCATTAACGCTAGCCACAAACTTGGAAATCCAACGATTAAACTTAACCCGCGACCGCTCCAGGGCCCGCTGGTTAGTCGCCACCCGCCAAAAATTCCGAGACACCACCTCGGACCACACCAAGCGGACATCAGGAAACAAAACAAGAACCCTAGCAAGGTCCCGAAGAACCGTATCCCCCAAAGACCTGTCCGGGACTACCCCAAGATCATTCCCCCCGAGGTGAATCACCAGGACCGAGGGAGGACCCAACAACCGAGACAACCGGACCAGCTCAGGGAGGAGATGAACCCACCGCATCCCCCGCTTCCCGAACCACCGCACCTCAACCGCAAGAGGAGAGTACCCCAACTGCTCCCCGTTTGGGCGAACTGCCGCCCGCCTCCTGGCCCAGAAGATGAAGCAATGTCCAACGAGCCAGAATTGAGGGAGAACCACACCTACAAAAAACAGAGAACATTAAACGGGCATATCCAAACGAACATACGACCTAAAACGACCCAATCGCCAGCGCCCAATACGTTGCACAGAGGAATCAGGCAAACCAACCCGGGTAGCCTCCGTGGCTGCACCAACCCGAAAGGAATGACCCCCAAAAGACCCGGCAGGAACACCCAAGACTGACAGCGACTTCCGAAAAACGCTGACAAACTGGAAATGGGATAAAAACGACCCGTCCTGATGCACCAACAGCGGACCCCCCACCGCCGGGCATACCAAGAGAAACTCGTGAACTGACGACACCGGGCAAATAGGTGAGCCCGCAATGGCACCCAAATGAACACAAGACCCCCTACCCAGGACATCCGTCTTTGAGCGCGGAATGCGAAAGCCCAGACCACCAACCCCCAATTCCACATCCTCCGCCAAAACACCGCCAGGCACACGCTTACTAGGGCTAACCAACTCCCCTATCCGCATAGCCCCGAAAAAGGCTAAGCTAAAAGCCGCCCTGAACAACCGAACCTTGAAGTCCGAAACACAAACAGAACCCAACACCCCACACAACCGCCTTTCACCATCCCCTCAAGGCCTGGCGAACAAGGAAATCCTTAGTAAAATCGGCGATGCCCATCAACTTACACAAAAAACTAAGACCCAACAGGCGAGCAGAAGCCGCAGACGGGGACACCCCGGTCGAGTCCCACTGACACAGGAGGGAAAGCAAGCCACGAACCCGAGCAGCGTGAGTCGGGAAACCCCCACAGCCGTCCTCAAAGGCTGCCCACTCGTCCCACACTTTACCATACCTCCCCCAGGTGGACCTGGAAACCGAATTTCGAATCCACTCCGTCACTCGTCCAACCCAAGGGACCACAGGTCCACTGGACACGGGACCCCGTCTTCGTCCGCGAACGGTGCCGTAGCTCGAAACTCTGCCCACTGAAAGCGAGAAAGAGCATCAGCCGTCACGTTTTTGACACCGGGTATATGCACTGCCCTACAGGTCACATTCAGACCCAAACACCGCAACACCAGCCGACGCAAAAGGCGAACCACCGGAGGAGAGGAAGCCGTCAAAGTATTGATAGCCTGAACAACCCCCAAGTTGTCGCAATGAAACAGAACCCGCCGATCACGGAGAACATCTCCCCACACCTCCACCGCCACCAAAATGGGAAAAAGCTCCAGGAACGCCAAGTTCCGGGTGAGCCCCGACTCCCTCCAGGAGACCGGCCATTCCTCAGCACACCAGTGCACACCCAGGATAGCCCCGAAACCTACCGACCCAGCCGCATCCGTGTACAGATGCAACTGGGAATTCGAAACCTGGGGTGCCTGCCAATATGACCGACCATTATAGGTATCCAAAAAGGACCCCCAGACAGCCAAGTCGTCCCGCAGCGGACGAGTGAGCCGAATAAAATGGCGGGGCCGAACAACCCCCGCCGTCGCCGCAGCCAGCCGCCGGCTAAAAACCCGACCCATCGGCAAAATGCGACAAGCGAAGTTCAACTTCCCCAACAGCGATTGCAACTGACAAAGCTGAACCTTTCGCATACCCCGCACCCTGGCAACAAACCCCTTCAAGTCAACCAACTTATCAACAGGCAAGCGGCACTCCATCGCCACAGAATCGATCTCGATTCCAAGGAAACTCAGACAGGTCGAGGGACCCTCCGTCTTATCGGCCGCAAGAGGAACCCCAAAACGACACATCACAGCCTGCACCGTGTGAAGGAGACGAAGACAATCCCCCGAATCCCCCGACCCGATACACAAGAAATCGTCCAGATAATGCAGGATAGAAGCCAAACCCGCCTCCTCCCGAACAACCCACTCCAAAAACGTGCTAAAACATTCAAAATAGGAGCAGGATATAGAACAACCCATCGGGAGGCACATATCAACGTAAAAACAACCCTCAAACTGACAACCCAACAAATGATGGCATGCCGGGTGAACCGGGAGAAGGCGAAACGCAGCCTCAATATCCGTCTTTGCCAACAGGGCGCCACGACCCGCCG
>VKOC01018269.1:0-10197 GCA_009364415.1 Spea multiplicata
GTGTGTGGGTTGGTGTATATGTGTGGATTGGTATATATGTGTGGATTGGTAAGTGTGTGAGAGTGATGGGTGTTATGCTGTACCATTTCCAATGTATTTTTCATTATATAATTATGCTCTAAAGTACATCATAACTCCCATCACTCTATACTGTTCCATACAGTGGCAGAGCTGGGAGGCAGAGGCCTTGCACCCTCACCGCAGAACTCCTGAAAGGTAAGTGAACTTCAAAGAGGGAGAGGGTAGATAGTTAGGAGGGGGTAGATAGGGAGAATGGAGTGAGACGGGGTACATAGGGCAATCATACTCCTATCATGCCAAGTAGTCTACGAGTACATCCTGGAATCTGCGGGCATGATAAGAATGTGATTGCTGTTAATCATATATATATATATATAAATATTGTTATTTAATTGTTTTGTTATGTGTTATGGTGTGGGCGGGGGGTCATATACGGTTTCGGCCAGGTAAATGCTGTACTTTTGGTTTCAGTCCAGAATTCGTTTCGGTGCATCCCTACTACTAAGCCAGACAATGAAGTGGTAGGCCTACACCACATCAATGTTTGGCGTAGTATATAGTGATTGGGGTTTTGTTACAAGTTTTGATTCCTTTCTTTTTTTGGGATGGGGGGGGCGCCAGACGAGTAGTCCGCACAGGGCGCCAGAACACCTAAGGCCGGCTCTGGGCAAAGTTTTGGAGAAGGGTGCTACTGCAGCTGCTGTAGGCACACAGGGTGATAGGACTGGGTCAAAAGGGCAGCATTAGCATAGTTCCGTGCTGAGGTTATGGATGAACGGATGAGCAGATACTTAGGAAGATGCTGGTGCAGTTGACTGGACCGCAGGCAGGCACAGCAGTAGAAGTCGGACTAGCGGTGACTGATGGGAAGCCAAAATGGCCAATGAAGGGGACTTTGTGGATTTGCACAGCGCATATACTGCGTTGAGGTGGTAAGGGCAACTATTCTGAGGGCAGTGTAGGCTGTTGAACCTCATTGTAAAATTGCTACCGTGTTTCCCCGAAAGTAAGACAGTGTCTTACTTTCTTTTTATCCCTAAAAGCCCCACTATGTCTTACTTTCGGGGTATGTCTTATATTGGGAAAAAATTGTCGAATTTTTTGTTTTAACCATAAAATTAACATTTATTAACAGCAGAGGAGAACTGTAAGCCCACACAGCCCGGTATGTTGGGACTTGTAGTCCTCCTCAGCTGCATCTTGCGGTTACAATAAGAGCTGCAGAGAATCTCTTCACACCCCCCTCCCCCTCCTTGGTCTCTCTCTGTATGACCAGCACTGACCTTTTTCCGGGAGGACACAGAGCCAGTGACACCTGTCGGCAGACTGATCAAAACGGCGCCGTCTTTTCAGTCGGAGGGGGAGGGCACTGGCCTGGCACCCCCAGCCCCACTCTTTGTACCGCATGTCACTGGAGGCAAATCCCCCGTGTTTCCCCGAAAGTAAGACATATGTCTTACTTTCGGGGTACGGCTTATATTAGCTGACCCCTCTGAAACTCCCGATACGTCTTACAATCGGGGGTGTCTTACTATCGGGGAAACAGGGTAGACACTGCAGCGTGAAGGCAAGCCAGCAGCTGAGGGAGGAGCAGGAGAGGGTGGATCTATCCCTGCACCATCTACATTGGAAATAGTCAACCATTGTAACTCCACCATGTACATGATGGAGAGGATCCTAGAGCTGCAGCAGCAGGCTCTTCACTACATGTCCTCTGAGCAGAACATTGGAGTGTCCTGCTCATTGGGCAGAGGTGAATTGCATTAATTGGGCAGGTAGTATTGGCCTTAAAGCAATTAAGGGATGTGGCCAAGAATGGCCCCATTTTTTGGGAAATTCCTTACGTTGTGGCTAACTGTGCATTACCATGCTTCTGCAGTTGTTTCTGGCACCCTATCTTTCCTTACTTATTTCTTTCCTGAGAGGAAATTTTGTTCAAATTCAGTATCCAGCATTAAGCTAGATATGTTTGTCCATTGGTATAGTGCTGGTGGTGGTCCTCCAATGCAAAAAAAATTCTTCCTAAAGCCTAAGATGCTACGGCTTGAAGAACATTTTGTTGACATACAAGTCCAGAAGGCGTCAGGGACCTCCTCTATTGAAAAAAATAGTCCAAACCAAAATGTCAGGAAACAAAATGTGTGAAAAACGAATGCATCATTAACAAAATTAAAAATATAATCGTTATTTGAGCAATTTTATATACCTAATAAAACCCTTTAAGTTGCTTTTCCTTCATTTTAATGAATAGTTATATGTGTAAACCAGTTAGTTACCATATTCCAGTTTATATAGGACTTCAGCAATGTTATGTCACATACATATATACAATATGAAAAGACTCTTGAACAAAAATTGATACCTAATACTAACTTGTCATGTGATTTTTTGAATAATTAGTATTACATCTTGTTGATCCCAGCAACTTATTGTATATGTGTTTTTATTAATCCTACATATACTTGTATGTAATAATATTTAGGCCTAGTATATGGGTATAACTGTGATCACCTAGTAGAGGCATTTCACATGGAAATATACTAAGGGATGCCTAGCAATAAAGAATATGACCTGAGGGTTAGGGCCAATGGAAATGAAATGTAAACGAAATTCTTAGCTACAGATGCCTTGATCACCGTGATTAATATTTAACAGGGTATTATCTCAGGACTCGGTTAGTGTGCTTGCAGAGATATTGTATTTCTCCAGGTTCACCAGGTGCCTTGATGTATGCCTGAGTTTGTTACTTTAAGGGACTATAGCTTTTCTTTATTGAAGAATATTTCAAGTCAGAAATCTGCATAGGAGTTGTGGAATATCAAAAAAACAAGTATTTTTCCTTGGAATGTCGTACATGAGCAAAACATTTTTATACATAAAATTGCTTGTTAGTTACTAAATCCTCACAGCGTATTTGCTAGATATATTTTCCCTGGTTTAGTTGATATTCTTTTTTCAAGTAATTTTTCTGCACAAAACTTCCAGTCTCAGATAACGCCCGGCATCGTAAACATCAGATTTTGCTAAGATGTTACTTCTTCTGTTTCTTTCTCTGGTTTACCTATGAGACAAGATTTGTTAAATGTCAAAAAAAAATAATGTAAGTAACCATAATAAATGTTTCTGCTGGGAGGTATAAACTGGCTAATTTTTATGTCAGTAGACTGCTACCTGCCTTCAATGTCAAAACAATACAGTGCAAACATTTAAAAAAAAATAGGAAGTTTAATTTTTTTTAATATACCATAAGGTCTTGTCTAACCATATCTATGTGTGCAGTTTTTCCGTAGCATGTTCTAAAAGCAGTAAGTAGGTTTAACAGCTGTTTGGTTGTATCTAGAATATAAAATATTGCCAGTTTATTGGTCACAAAAAATTTCCGTTTAATTTTGTTTTTAATGATTCCATAATGTAAATGTGCTCATGATAACGTTTGGCAATGGAAGTTTAAAGATGTTATTGAAATGTATTAAATGTGCAACTGCTGGTATAGTGGGTTTCTGGACAGAGTTATTCAAGTTTGTGGTTGGGACTCACTACTTGGTCTCAAGATGCCCAACACTTGGTACCAGTCTTCCAAATATGTTTTACACTCAACTGCATTACTGGGCTTGCCAAGAGCAGGGCCCTATTCTTCTGTACCAGATCATCTTAACGCAGATCATCTTAACGCATGTTATTGTGAAACTGCATTTTGATTTTATTGTTTTCACTGTTCCCATTGTAATAGAACTA
Organism: Spea multiplicata; assembly: GCA_009364415.1. Lineage (NCBI taxonomy): Eukaryota > Metazoa > Chordata > Amphibia > Anura > Pelobatidae > Spea > Spea multiplicata. Next base: position 3,757 of record VKOC01018269.1, read on the forward strand.
CGGAATCTGCCAGTGCTCTATGAATAAATGCAATGTTAACGTACCTGCTCTCCATTCAGTGAATCACTCTCTTAGGGCTATGAAAACCTGTGTGGGAATCATGTTTCCCATCGGGTAATAAGTCACTAATAAAAAGCATTATTATAATTTGGAATTGTACTCAAGATCACGTTAAACTATTACTATATTAACAGATGCTTGTATATGGAAAAAAAATTGTCAAATGCATAGTTACATAGTTCATACCTTTACAAAACTAGGGCATTTGAAACTGCCTGTGCTCTTTATAATAGCCTGGGGGAAGAAATGTTCCTTTGCACTTCCTGTCATGGGCACTTCCTGAACACTTTCTGAGCAGTGCGCTTCTGTAAGAGACAGTAAGAATGCAAAAAGTCCTGATCCTGCTGAAGAATACAGTGACCACATTTCTTTATTTCCACTCATAAGCTGTTTTAGTTGATTGGCACGATTCTTATTAGAGTGGTGGAGCCCTAGCCAACAGCTCATTTTAACTGTTTAGTGTTATTGACTGGAATTCCTTCAAATTTCAAGTCACAACATGGTTTTCATCTCCCCGTCCCCCCATGCTAGCTGCCTTGGTGTCACCCTTGACGCTGACATCTCATTCACCCCTCACATCCAGTCTGTGTCAACAATCTGTCATCTCCATCTTAAAACATTGCCCGTATTTGTTCCTTCCTAACACAAGATGCCACCAAGGCTCTTGTTCATGCATTTTATTATCTTCCGTCTTAACTATTGTAACCCTTTCTCAGCTGGTCTCTCTCATACCTGTCCTGCCCCTCTACAATCCACCATGAACAGTGCTGCCAGACTTATCTTCCACAACCATCACTTTACTAACACCTCTCCCCTCTGTCAGTCTTCTCACTGCTGTCTGTGCGCTTCTGGATTCATTTCAAAATCCTGACTTTACTTTCAAAGCTTTTCATAGCGGTTCCCCTACTTACATCTTGTCTCTCATCTCCAAATACACTCCCCAAGTCTCTCCACTCATCTGATCATCTGTGTCTGTCCTGTGCTCTGATTTCTAGTTCTCATGTGCACTTGGAAGATTTCTCCAGAGCTGCCCCTCTCCTCTAGAATGCCCTCCCTCACTATCCATCTTTTCCCCTGCCTCCAATCCTTTAAAAAATCCCTTAAGACCCTCTTCTTTAGAAATGGCGACTAATTTACGTGTTGGCCCCTTCCTCTCAACTTCCTTAGCTCCCTTTTTCTAGACCCTCTCCTGCCTTCCTACAATGCTTATATTAATGTGACTGGGCCATCTCTAACGGGGAACTTTTACCTCTTGTGTAATATACCCTAACTCCCTCTATATTGGAAGCTCATTAGAGCACTGGCTCTCATTAACTTGTGTTTCTGTAAGTCAAATTGTTATGTTCATACCAGGGAACTTCTGGTCTCCGGCTACCCGGAGACTTCCCTTGCGGGACACGGCCAGGACTGCCCACTGACGTTGGGGGGTTCCTACTGACGGCAGCGGGAAACACTCCCTTTTAAAAGGAATATGGGCGGGGCGCTTGACCCGGGGCGACCCGGCGCTTGACCCGGTATGGTTATGTTATATACAACTTGTTACTTCTTGTTTACCCGTTGTACAGAGCTGCAGATTATGATGGTGCTATATGAAACAATAAATAACAATTAGAACAAAACTATTTATTCCCTTGCATAGGCACAGAACAGTGATAGACTTTGACAACTTTACTCCAAAGTAATTAATTACTCTGTAATTAAGTAACCTAATAAAGCATGTGCAAGGCAACTAAGATATGAGTAGCATTTTAGCGATGCGGGGGCTTTATATGATTTCTTTAACCTGCAGGGTTTGCAACTTTGATCTACTGTAAAATTCCTCTAGAGTGTATATTGTGAACCTGCATCTTTTAAAATGCATCTTTTTCAGCAATACATTTTAGGTAATGTGCTAGGGTGGATAGTTTCTGCATTAAGCAACCATTAAATAAGTAAATGACTTCTAGTTCTCTGCTGTTCAAGGTGGCCTTAGGTACCAGATAACCCAATTGACCATGTCATGTGTGCACTTGAATGTATTGATGGAGCTCAGAATACCGTGTGACAAGAAGCCGAATAGTGGTATATGTCCTAACGCTTCTGCAGTGTTCATGTTTAGCTGTAATTTGCGTCTTTCTTATTTAATGTACCCACACAAATGTTATATTGCTGCTGCTTTTTTGGCTGTAGATACCATTATTTTCATCGAATGTTACAGCTCCTGAAAGCGATCAGACAGGGCCCCCATATCGAGGCATTGCAGCAAAACCGTCTGAACGAAGAAAGCAATTGTTGATCGGTTTCTATGGTTGTTTAACCCCATGACATCACAGGCACATTGTTGGTCCTTTACTATGTTTTTACAGGATGTGCTTTGCAGGCCATTGGTCGTTAAGGGGTTAAATCCATCTATTGAATCTAATAGTGAATGTCTACTGTAAAGAACCTTTTTGATGGTTTAAGTGAAAATGTGTTTCTTTATGTTTGAATAGATGACTTGTTCTTTGTACAGTTCTATTAAAGAAGAGGTCATCAGAAAGAAGCTGAAAGCTAATATGATATCAGATCACTTCAAAGATGATTTTTTTCTAATGTAAACAAACTCAACTTCTCTAGTCTTTCTTCGTATAAGGTGTATTAATTTTGTAGCTCTCATTTGCACAAGCTCTATAATGTCTTTTAATATACCGTAGTTCAGTATATTTGAGTAGGGTAGTTTGTTAGTTGCAATATGCTACCTCTCACCGATAGCGTATATACAATCTATGGGAATATTTTAAAAGTATTAAGAGTTCATATTAGCTTTCTTTGAGACACATTTAGTTGTTTGTGGTTAATTTTCAAACCCGCAGGTATCAGTACTTCATTGCTACACGCAGAGGCAAAACATTTATATAAAACATCTGCATTTGCCTGATGTTCATTAACCAACTTACTAGCTGCAGATTTCAGTATCCCAACAGTTTCCTTTTAGTTTTTTGTGTAATTAATGTATTTAGTAAAACATTTTGGGATTTGCCTTGCATTTTGTTTTTAGCCATTTTTATATATCTTTTGCAATGTTTGTTAGCGTCTAACTGATGCTGCTAATCTCTTCTTTTATATTTTCTGACAGACTGTTCTATTGAGTCACAGTGGGGATTTTTTTTATTTTTACCCCAAAGGGTCATGCTTAGATTGTTTTTAATGTTAGTTTGAAGATATTCAATTATCTTCTGTGTTTCTTCCTGGGAATAATTCATCCCACTCAATTAGCTCCAGGGACGCCTTTAACCTGTTGAAGATGGCCTTCCTAAAAATAAGCGTTTTGGTGGAAAGTCTACTGGTTCACCGATCTCACCATGCAATAGTCACTGTTCACCGTTAGTTATCAACAGATAGGTGTCATCTCTAGTTGGTGTATCCCCTTATTGTGACATGAAGCAGTCATTTAGCAGGTTCAAGCAGTTGCTTCCCTTTGCTGAACTACTTCCTCCAATATTCTACTCAATATTATTACAATTATTAAAATCTAACCCAAATGTTTAACTTTTTCACTTTGTGATAAAACTCATGTTCCCCGTTAATACTAATTGTTAGCTGTTTGTAACATATACCTACAATTAATGTACTGCACCTGTACATTGAATTGCTGATTGCATTGCAATCAGCAATTCAAGGCCCTGCTTGATGATCACAGTGTGATCAGTGCTCTGCCTAGCTGACATGCCTTTAACCCCCTATTTGCCACTCCCCCCTAGATATGCCTTATACACCCCATTTATGCTACTCTGCCTCTCCATGCCTTTTAACCCCTGATATGCCACCCTGCCTCCAGAAAACCATTATACCCCCCATGCCATTCTTACCCCCCCGACTTACCAGTTCATCCCTAGACTTGTCCCCCGTGCTTCAGACTCCCTGGTGTCTAGTGGGGCAGCCAGTAGAGGTCTGTGCAATGCACACACACAACCTCCTCTGCTGCTGGCTGGTACTTTCACCGCGGCTTACATGACTGAGCACCGCAAACGTTCACCAGCTGCGGGATGCGGACAGACAACCTCTGCTGATGCTGGCACATCCGCCTGTGCTTCTATGGTATAGCCCCAGAGGAAGTGCCGCAGTGGAGGTTGTCTGTGCGCATCGCACAGACGCCCATCGGCTGCCAGAGAGGAGGATCCGGGTCCCCTGCAGCGCTGCGGGGGATCTGGATCTTAGTCTTGTAGTCAGACCTCTATTTGAACAAGTTAGGGACCCTTGCACCTTTGGGTTCTGCTCGGTTCATGCACAGATTTGGTGAGGTTTGCAGGGATCAGGCTTTATCTCTATTTCCCAGGCATTGTTGTGCTCTTTATTATTGTTTGCCATTGCTAGATCTGCTGGAATATTTTTCAAGGTATCAAACCATCCCTTCTTTTTGATAACCACGGACGCCAAATGATTGCTTGCTATATGTGCGTAGCATGTGCTAAGTTTAAGTGAGGCAGACGAAAACACTAATGTGATTGCAGACTGCCTGTTCCTTTGATCTGTCTCTAGGGAGACAAGGAGGGCGGCAGGTCCTAGAGTGACAATTTCATAGGCTGCCTGTAGAAGCCTCCTCTTACTAGAAAGTACGACCTTTATAAGCAACAGTTTCCCCATTGGCAAGTATCTAGAAATTCATGCCAGAGCACGCTGTAGGAAAATGTGTTCAGAAACACAACCTAAGATGCCCTGGACAGATGAGATGAAGTGGTTAGACTGATCTGTGTTCCCTCCTGCTTTTGTAGATTAGACAGAATATGGGAGAAGTTCCATCTCTTCTGTAAGACTAGTGTTCCAGTTTTTATTTCAGTGCTTTTTGCTGTGATGCCTACAGTGATGTAAAGTGTATTTTTAAACAGACTCACACATCATAACTGAATCTTGCCACATCTCTTCTATATCAATAGATGTAAACTAATATCATAAAATAATCAAATCAAGTTGGATAAAACAGCCAGACAGATTGGGTCTAGTAAGGTCCCTGGAAAGGGTTTTCTCAGGCTGGCGTATATATATATATATATATGATTATAATATATATATATATATAATTTGTTTTATTTGTTTTGGGGTTTTTTTTGTTTGTTTATATAGACTGTACTTGGTGCTTTACATTAGAGGACTGTATCGGCATGTGGGTCCCCCCAAAAAACTTGCTGGTGAGACCGTTTTTTTCAGGTGTTGCAGGCAGGAGCGGGCGGTCAGACAATGTACCTGCGGGTCCCAGTAATCCGGTGCACTCCAGCAAGGCTGCCTTCGCGTTGCTCACACACAGAGTCTTTTGTCACGCCCAGGAACCCAGCGGAGTCATGGGAAGGGACGTAAATTCTTGTGACTCCGCTGTGTTCCTGGGCAAGAGATGCTGTGTACGAGCAACGCGAAGGCAGCCTTGCGGGTGTGCGCAGGAAATCTGCAGTTCAGGTAAGGGGGTGGGCGGGATTTGACACATATGCTGGGGGACCGGGCGGGAGTGGAACACACATGTTACGGGCGGGCAGGCGGTAATGGTCAGAAATTCAGCGGGATTAAGAAAACAGTCCCGCTGAGGGCTCTACTTTACACTCAGGGTTGAGCTGGCACTTTTAGGCTGGCTTCTGCATGATGGAATCAGGTAATGGCTGGATATGTGCGGCAGCACATTACGTTTTTTTGCTCACATAGTGTGTGAGCCAGGCATATACAGCCAGCAGCCACATACTACCGCAGCCAAATTATGAGTATGGGGCACAGGTCAGGTCTGTTTACCCACAGGTCTGTTTACAGTATAATTATGAGGAGGTAAAACAAGTATAGTAGTATAATAAGTACAGCAATTAAACAGATATTACAAACACTGTTCAACAGCTTACGGAAAGAGGTTACCACTGCATTAGGCTAGGTTTCCACTTGGGTATTTTTTGCAAAAACGCCCATAATAACGCCAATTCAGCCACACAGCGTTTTATTAGTAAAAAAACGCTGCAGCCAGATGTTAGCTGTTCTTCAATAGGAAATCGCACAATGCCATATCCACTTGGCGTTTTTCAGTCCTCTTTGGCGTTTTACTGCTTTTTTGGGCTCTGTGGCAGTTTTTCAAAATCGCAGCATGTTGACACTGGTGTTTTTTGCATGGAAATCTTGGCGTTTTTCTCCAATAGAAGAAATGCCATGTGGGTTTTGCCTTGGCGTTTTTTTATGGCGTCTTTTTCCACCGTTACAAAAAAGGGGCAGGACCCAGGAAGAGCTGCCATTTTCCCAGTGCTGTGGTAAAACCTATCTGCTTGTACACTGTGTGCTGTCTCTGTGTAATTTATTAGCAGCATGGCACCCAGAATTGTCTGATGTGTCCAAGCTTATTCAACTAGTGAGTATCCCTTGCAATTTGCACCATCATTGGGAGGAGCTAGAGGAGCAGAC
>VKOC01018271.1:0-17472 GCA_009364415.1 Spea multiplicata
GGATGTGAAATTGTATGTGTGATCATGGATGTGTAATTGTGTGTGAGCATGGATGTGTAATTGTGTATTTGTGCGTGTATGAGCATGGATGTGCAGTTGTGTTTGTGTGTGAGGATGGATCTGCAATTGTGTTTGTGAGCATGGATGTGTAATTGTGTGTGCGTGTGTGTAAGCATAGATGTGCAATTGGTGTGAGAGCATGGATGTGTAATTGTGTGTCTGAGCATTTGTGTCTGAGCATGGATGAATAATTATGTGTTTGTGTTGGTGCTTGTGTGTAAGCATGGATTTGTAAGTGGGGTGAGATGGAGTGTGTGTAGTGAGTATGAGTAAGAAAAGTGTGAAAGTGTGTATATATGTGTACTAGTGTGTATGTTGGGAGGGGCAGAGGCAAAGAAGGCACAGAAACGTTGTTAGGGGGAGTGATGGCACAGACCAACTGTTTGGGGCCCTGGGGCGATTTTCATACCAGGGCCCTGTGGTTTCTAGTTACGCCCCTGCTCAGATCTTTGCCTGTTGGCAGGAATTGGTATGTTGAAAACAACAGCTTAAGGTTCCCATGATAGCCCAAAGTGGTTTACTTGGGTGGAATCCATAGGCTGGGACCAAAATATGATAACAGATAAAATATAAAGACTGCTGATAAGCTGGTGTATGAGTCACAGACATTTGATTGTCAAAAAAGCCAAGGCTAGGATACCAGTATTCCAGAATCAAAGTAGACAAAGCACATAACAGAGTCAAAGGGCCAAAGAAACCGAAGACAAAATGGTCAAATTTAATTAAATTAGCAATTCTTACAAATCTAAATTTCTATAGAAAAGCATATGTTTAACGGTATTTGTACATTTCTTTATGTGGGGTGATGCATTGTTTGCCTTAAACAAAACATTTATAAATAGTTTAACCTGTCTATTTTTTTCTAGGATAAGTGTAAGCTATTTTATAACTATAGCAAAATTAGGAAAACTGACCATGCCTCCCAGGAGCAAAATATGTCCTAACCAAACCACACAGAGGGTTAATATGATACTTCTATAAAACTGTAATTAAGAAATGGAGCTGGGCTGTTTTTAGGCTTACTGCAGTAGTAGTACAGTGTGGTTTATCAGAATTTCTAGGTTATATGATTAGATACATAAATAGAACTCTGTGCTTAGCATTAATTATTCAGGTACTTCCAAAAGTGAGCATATTCCACATAACAAGGCATAGAATTAGTAACACCTTATTTAACAGATCACCTTAAATAGAATCATTAATCCCAGAGGTAATTTACCTTTTCTGCTGTCACATATTAAAATTACTGTAGACTAAAACACCTACTTAAGCAGTAAAATAAGCCATAGCAAACTACTTTGTATTTTTTGCACTTGAAGCAGTTTTTCGTAAATATTACGTAAAGCTCATAGGTCCAGAAAACAGTGTTCTTTGAAACAGTACAGTAGACAAGAAAAAACTACAATTTGTATTTATTCTTTTAATGGTCTAGAGATGTTCGCACTACTGATGTTAAAATACTTTACCTCCAAAGTGTCCCTCAGAATATTTGCTGCATATCAATAATGTGCACATAAACGCAATTGCCCCCCCCCCAAAGATAGATGGAGGCATGCTCCGGGGGCAGGGATAGAGAGGTAAGTTCCAACAAGGTAACACAGGCTGAGGCTTCCTGGGGTAAGTGAGCTGCGTGTATGTTAGCGTCTGTCTGAGTATGCATGTTAGTTTGTGTCTGTCTGGGTATGCATGTTAGTTTGTGTCTGTCTGGGTATGCATGTTAGTTTGTGTCTGCCTGGGTATGCATGTTAGTTTGTGTCTGCTTGGGTATGCAAGATAGTGTGTTTGGAGCAGGGAGACCAGTGGTCTCTGCCGGCCAGGTTGCGACGCAAGGATTTTAAAAGTCTGTACGAGCGACTCTATTGGTCGTCAGCAGGGGGCTCATCTGCCATGAACAAATGAAGTGCAGGTGTACTTCATTGGTTGATGGCAGGGGATAACCCTGCAGGCGAGCAATAGAGTTGCTCGTACGGACATTTAAAATCCCGGCGCCAAACCTGCTGCGTAGTCCGTACTGCATTAACCCCATATTAACCCCTTCTACAAAAAACACGAAGAATGTACACGAATATTTGCCCCAAATCGAACACAGGAACGGGCGAATATTTGCGGAATACAAATATTTTCCCCCCGCGAAGACTAACACGAAGACGAACACAAAGAGTTGGCCGGCGCCCAATTCTAGTGTGTAATGAGACTATTATGCTGGATCCTGTGGAGCAGAATAGGTCAGTCACAATAGACCAGGCTGGAAATGGCTGGAGACTCAAAGGAGAGCACGGAAAATAGCCAGATCAGAAGACTAGGAGCAGATCATGGTAACAAGCCAAATCAGGAGACAAAAAGCAAGGTCAAACAATCCAGGTCACAGCTGCCACGAGTGACCCAACCCCATGAGCAGCCTGCGGGGAGCAGAGTCGGAGAGTCATGGGACACGTGGTCAGGCAAGCCCTAACAAGGTGTCTGGGTACATTAGCATGTATGTCTGCATATGTTAGTGTGTCTCAGTCTCACACACTGTATCTGGCTGTCTACCATGGATAAGTAGGGCTTCAAGGTTGTAACTAGAAAAACTATCAACCCATGTGACAATGATGCAGTCCTTAGCATTAAGTTATTTATTTTACTTCAACATTAGATGAAAGTCAATCATGTAAAATAACAATCAATAAACAAAATTTAATTTGCAATATTTGTACATAGGGTTCTCTAGTGGCCACAACCAGATGTTCAAATTATTACTAACTAATTACTCAAGAGCCAGGAAAATCTCCATTGTGCATCCACTATTCCCCTACCATTTCTTATTCTCCTATAAATGTTACCTAGTATGTTAATGACTTTGAGGTATCACACAGCAAAAAGTTGTAACAGCCAGGACAAATGAACATGGATTTAACAAATAATCCAACAATTTTGAAACCCAAGATTATACTGTAATAGGAGATAATATTTACATAGTACTGTTGTCAATCATAACATTAAAAAAAATGAGGTGAGAGAAAAATATTTTCTTTATGTTTTCTTTAAATAAAAATTTGACCTGATGAATTGTGTTTAACTGAATATTCTAAATTTGGTCATTAGCAGACAGGTCCGCCATCTTGGGGCCTAGTACAGGCTTAAAGCCTGGGCTCACATGTCCCCCTCCCATTTGCTCGCTCTACTGTCTTGCAGATTGCGCAACCCATGTTTTACCCATCACCTACAGCAAACAAGGTCCACGAAGGATAAAATAGTAGGGTTTGATTAATGTGTGTATTGATTGGCCACTCTTTGTTGCCCTCATTGGTTACTGTTATTTAACTGTAAGTTTAAACTGATTGGTCTTTGTTGAAGGTATCTCATTGGTCCCCTTTGCCCTGTGTGCTTAATGCTCATCGACTAGATAAAACAGCTATCAATTCATTTGAGTTTGTATGTACATGCCTTGAGTCATTACTGTTCTTTGTCCATAAAAACTGTATCCTAACTGGCGTGTCATGTTGCTCTAGGTGACTTAGTGCTTTGTAGCTACATTTTACCATTCACCCATGGTTACCCATTCACAGCCACTGAACTCCAGTAGGAATCTGGCAATGACAGCCAGGGACTCTACTGTCAAACTGGTTGTTGTTGCACTGGTGTTAGAGGTGGGTTCATTTAATGACTTGGGGACAATGAGAGTTTCCTGCACTAATTTGAGCATCAATGCCATCTACATCAAATCGAAGTTCATAAGTTGGATGCCATCTTATTCGGCAACGCTCCCCAGAGGAGTAGCAGCAGCAGCAGCATACTGAGCTATTCCTGATGAAGGGAACCAGTACTATGCAGAGATAAGACAGCAACTGCCCAGAGGCAATGCCAAGATAAACAAGATGACAAGATCCAGAACCACCTGAAGCCCTACCCATGATTAGAAACCTTTGCAGCAGGTTGTAGTCAACAGAGTAGGATCCTAAGATAGACGCAGCAAATGCAGTAAGATATTTATCCTCACAGTTTAAGATTTTTGCTACCCGGTATCCAGACACATCTGCCTTAGTCAAAATCACTATCGAGACCATAGCAATTGCCCTGGAAACTATCTTTACCAGAGTGGTACTGTATGATCAGGGCAGTCGGGTTACATCAGACCTCTTGTTATTTATGGAAGGTGCCTAAGGAGTCCACAACTTCTCCTCTCCACTTTTGTTAGGGTGGAAGGTAGATTGTCCCCTTGATATCCTTCGAGAATATTGGGAGAGGAAGTGTGATCCCATAGTGATCCTCACATGTAGTAGAGCTGAAGAAAAAAATAGAAACCCTTCTGGGGTTAACCTTCACAAACCTCCAGGAGGCACAGTCCCAGCATGATATTCTTACCCAGGCCTATGAGTTCCAGATTATACAATGGGTCTTGGCACTATGCCTGCCCTTCTTGAAAAGATTACGGATATCCTGTGTAGAATCAGATTGATTACTCATTAGTAGCTGCTGGACATCAGGAGGAAGCCACCAACAACTTCTAGGGACTTTACGGTCAGTCTAGTAGCTGTTACAAGGACTTAGTGTGCCTTGTGAAGAACCTAAAATATAAATATAGGTGAAATGCCTTCATTTTTCATACTAAATGATAGCTTTTATTACATGGGAACTGTTTAAAACGGTTTGCACTTGTCCTGAAAAACACAATATTATTATTATTGTTTTATATAGCAAAATAATATTCCACATTGCTTCATAATTGCTAAAAAGGTCATAGCAAGTAGTGATCACATGACAATTTGGAATCACCAAAATAAAATGTGAGGTGGGACCTGCTAAAATGAGGTGAATTAAATAAAAATTACTGATGACAAAAAAGCGCTAAAATGCTTCCATGCTTTAGTTAAAAAATATGTAGTGCAGCCGTGTCCTTAAAGGGTTAAATACTGTGTTTATAAGTATGTGCTTTTATTTACGTGCTTTACTCTTAGGGGAATCTGTGGAATAAATTATATAAATACAGTGTTCCTATACAAAATATATATCTATATATATATATATATATATATATATATGTATATAAAATCTCCAAGTGAAGGAATGCTGTACAGTTTACAGAATAAGCAATGAATCTAGATAATTCTCTCTCTCCATAGTTACAAGGGACGCATACTGAAACAGAACTGTAAATAGTGATTTCACTTATCTGCTTGCTAATAACCCCCACTAGACCCATTTTCTGGTTACTGCCTCTCTGGCTGAAAACATACTGAATTATATGCTTTACACTTTTTTGAGTTAACATTACACTTAAATATGTACACAATGTGAAGTGTGAATATGTATTATCCAAAGCATTTAATTAAACAAAATATTACCATTTGTTACATCATCCTAGGAAACAAACATTTTTAAGTTACCATATCAATGAAGAATATAAAAAGGTAATTTTAAAAAGGGTAAAAAAAAATTCTTGCAGACCTCTCTCCCTGCTGCTCAACCGAAGCAAATATTTTTTGGTTCCAAGGCAAGATTAAGGTGTTCAGGGCCCCGGCAAATTTAAAAATGGTACATCTTTTCATGCACCCAACTAGTCATGTCAACACAAATAAAACATAAAATGTCACACGCTATCCTTATTAGTATAGTATTATTAATAACATGGGTGGAAAAAAACGAGAAACTAAAGCTCCTCTGAGTTAGAATTGCTGTCAGCCATTCAGGGGCGGGCTGGGCCGGGGGGCAGGGGGGCAATTGCCCCCCAGGCCGCCCGAAATCTATTCTAAACGGCCGCTGGGTGCTGATGCTGCCGGCCGGCGCTACTATAATACTTTTTTTTTATTTTTTACTTACATTTAAAAAAAAGTATGAAAGCAGCGCCGGCCGGCAGCATCGCATCAGCGGCCGTGTGCGATGGCCGGTAGTGATGGGAGCAGTGCCAGCATGAGGGGTGAAAGCTCCGCCCCCTCGCACGGAGCTTTCACCCCTGATGCTGGCACTGCTCCCATCACTACGCGGCCAATCCAATCTAAACGGCCGATGCGTCCCTGCTGATGCCGCGGCCGAGCCATCCGGCTTGCCGCAAGCGATTGGCATAGAGGGACCGGCGGCATCAGCAGCACGCATCGGCCGTTTAGATTGAGATTGGCCGCGTAGTGATGGGAGAGTGCCAGCATCAGGGGTGAAGAGCTCCGCCCCCTCGCACGGAGCTTTTCACCCCTGAACGCTGCTAGCCTGCTCCCATCACTATGTTTCGTTCCGATCAATCTAAACGCCCGAATGCGTGCTGCTGAGCCCATGCCGCGGCGATACTTTTTTTTATTTTTTTTATTTAATATGGCAAGCCGGATTGGCTCCGGCCGGCGTCATCAGCAGCAGCACGCATCGACCGTTTAGATTGGATTGGCCGCATAGTGATTGGAGCAGGCTAGTAGCGTCAGGGGTGAAAGCTCCGCCCCCTCGCACTCAGACTGCTGGGGAACCGGATGTCAGTGAGACAACCTGGAAAACGGCAGTCTGCAGCTACCAGGGGACGGAGGTCTGCACGAAAAAGTGGAACCAGTTACAGGTTATTAAACAAATGTGGTTTTTTTTACATTATAAAATATTTTTTTTTGTATTCGTTAATAAAAAATAATAAAAAAAAGGTAGTGTCACCTCTGTCCCCAATCAGAACCTCCCAGTGTCACCTCTGTCCCCTTTCAGCTCCCCATGTCATTGATGTCCCCCACCATCAGCCCCAACCAGTGTCACCTCTGTCCTCAATCAGCCCCTTTATGTCATTACTGTCCCCATTCAGCTCTCCAGTGTCATCTCTGTCCCCAATCAGCCCCTCCATGTCATTACTGTCCACATACAGCTCCCCTGTGTCACCTCTGTCCCCAATCAGCCCCTCCATGTCATTACTGTCCCCATTTAGCTCTCCAGTATCACCTCTCTCCACATTCAGCCCCCCATGTCATTACTGTCCCATTTAGCTCTCCAGTGTCACCTCTGTCCCCAGTCAGCCCCCCATGTCATTACTGTCCACATACAGCTCCCCTGTGTCACCTCTGTCCCCAGTCAGCCCTTCCAGGGAATTTATATTTGGAATGTGACAGCTGTGAATGTTAGCTGTGACCTACATCTCCCATGATGAACATTCACCAAAAAATGTAAATAATGCTGGCTGAGCATCTTGGGGAGTGTAGTCCACATTGCTGTGTATGTATAGTGATGGGGAGGCCTATACTCTGTATAGCGATGGCAGCTTTGCTATGTTATTGCTGATTGTTATTGCTGATTTTTTTAAAAAAGTAAATACCTTCCTCCTGCTATTTGACTACACTTCCCATGATGCTCATCTGGCATAATGGGAGACTTTCCTGCCTGAGCATAATGGGACTTGAAGTCACCATGTTCATCTGGTATTGACTGCAGACCTTATTATGCCAAGTCTTTCATGATGCTGGCTTTGCATTATGGAGCGCAGTCCATTGCAGCAGTATGTATTGGAAGTTACACTGCATTTGTCTGGCTCACTAGATATTTATCTGTTTGTGTCTGACTGTGTGAAGTCTGTAATGATAGGAGTTATGCTGTACTGTCAGTGTTTGGCTCACGGTATAATGATGATGGGAATTATGCTGTACCACCATGTGTCTCTGGCTCAGTCTATAATGGTGGGAGTTATACTGTACACAAGTCAGTGTCTTGCTCACAATGTAATGATGGGAGTTATACCACCATCAATGTCTATCTTCCCCTTTTTTATGGGTTTGTTGTATGCTTTAGTTGCATTGATTGCATTTATTGTTTCTATTTAATACTTCAAGATTTATTAAATGCTTTTTTTTTATACTTCACATGTGTGGTCTAAGTATTAAAATTTTCGAATGCAGTTTAACTATGAAAAATGCTGTCTAATTTGGTTATTTATTTGGTGGCCTAGTGTTGTAGGTAGCTTGAGTGTTACACACAGGTATGGACCTGATGTGAGCAGTGTCATATATCAGATAAATGTTTATTTTCTGTTTGACTAGTGTATTGCTTGTGATGCTTTGGGATTTATGTACTTGTTTGTGAGATGCAGAATTAGTAAACGTTAGCTGGTTTTCTGTAACTCATTGCCATCTTTTGGTGTTCAGTACATTTTGCAGTTGGTTTCATATTGAGAAATATGGCGAGTAAACCAACAAAATCTAAAGAAAAAGGTGGTGCTCAAAAAACACGAGAGAAAAGATCCAGAGAGCTTGGATTAGCAGGAAAAGATCCTAAACAAATGAAACTATCCTTTTTGGGGGTATGTTAAAAGTTCAAAAGTTAAGGCTGGTTCTTCAATTTTAAGTTATGGAAGTGTATATTCACTCTTTGATATATTAGGGGGGAAAAAGAACTTATTAGGACGTTTTGTCAGCTTCTCTTTCATACCAAAAAATAGCATGTTGTCAATAAAAATTGACATTTAAATCACTTGTCTCCTAAACTTTTAATTTAAGCTAATGTCATATGACAGTGTTATGGTGCATGGTGTAAACCATGTAACATAACATGACATACAGTGTCTGTGATCAATTGAACAAAATGCCTGTTAGCCTACTAATTTCTAAGAGCAGTATCTTTATTTACTAAAACCATCCTTCCATATAACACACTTTTGAAACATTTAATTTTTAACCAACCGTTAATACCAAGAGTGAATATATGTAGGCTGTTTGCATGTGCATGATGAAGAAGATTCATGGATTATCAAGATGTCTGCATACTTGACTTTCCATGGTTTTTCTTTTTTTTTTTATATTATTTTTTTTACTTTTTTGAAATCTCATGAAAAAATCTTACATGTCAGGTAAGTATAAGTATTGTTTGTTTGCATGAGTTTTCATTTTGTTATCAGGCATGGAGTTTCTGGAGTTTCTCGGTTACGTTAATCAAATTTTCGAGCGATTAAAATAAGTTGACACAAGATTTTGTTTTAGGCTGGTGATGCACACCAAACAACTCAAACAGATGATGTTTCTGCTGGCCCAAGTGGTCTTTCAAGCATGCCAGTTGTGTTCATCGAAGAGGAGGTGAGCGCACAAGCAGTGACTGAGGAGGAGCTGACTTCCGACTGCAGAGAGCAAGCACATGTGGATTCCCCAGGTGTTTTTGAAGATCTTCCTGAATTGGAATGTATCACACCAGAAGACATGTCAGAGACTGTTTTTAGTGATCCATCAGGAATACCTTTCAGTCTGCCTCCTGCATGTTCCATAGCCGAAAAAATTTCTTTTGTTGAAAAACATCCTTTTCAGCCTACAAGCATTGAATGCGAAAATCTCCCTTTTCAAGAAGCTGACTTTTATTATCGTAGAAAGTCTAATGGGGATCGTATTAATCGTTCATGGCTAAGTTGTAAAATCAAGGATCGAAAGTTGGAAGCATTTTTTTGCAGCATATGCATTGCCTTTTCCTCTTCCTCTTCCTCTTCCTCGTTCACTACAGGTTGTTCTAATTTTCGCCATTGCTACCAGGCTGTAAATAAGCATGAGTCTTCAAAAAGCCATAGTGATTCTGTTAGTGCTTATTTTTCTATAAAAAAGAACAGGCTCATGTCTCCAAAAGAAAGAAGGAGATACTTCAAAATATTGAAGTAATGAATCGTATATTTAATATTGTGAAACTGCTTGGAAAACAGGGATTGGCATTTCGTGCACATGGCACTAATGAATCACTGTACAATTTAAATAACCGTGAAATGAACCATGGCAACTTTCTGGAAATTGTCCTACTTCTTTCGCAGTATGATATTCCTCTTAAAAGTCATCTGGAAAAATGTGTTAAGGACAGTGAAAAAAGAAAACTACGATTGAAAGATAGAAAAACATCAGGGAAACAGACAACAGGGCGTGGATCTCTTGTTACATTTTTGTCCAATAATACCGTAAGAAAAGTATTTACATCAATAGTTCGATGCATGAAAACATTAATTGTGTCAGAGATCGGAGAGAAACGATTCAGCATTCAGGTTGACTCCACGCAAGATGTTGGAATTGTAGATCAAGCAACAGTGGTTGCAAGATATGTAAAAGATGAAGCCATTAAAGAACGGCTATTAGCGATTCTCCCTGTTAAAGATGCTACGGGAAAAGGATTCCATGAACTTTTAATGTCCAGTTTTGAAGCACTTGGATTAGATTTTCAAAGAATTGCCGGCGAATCATTTGATGGTGCAGCAAATATGAGGAGTGCATACGTGGGACTACGTGCACAGATTGCGAAGGTAGTGCCGGATGCAGTCTATATTTGGTGCTATAGTCATATCCTCAACCTGTGCGTCTCAGATTGCTGTCAAGTTTTGGAGGCCAAAAATTTTTTTGGTCTCTTAAATCGCTTGGCAACTTTTATTGGAGACTCCCACAAGAGAATGAATATCTGGAAAGATCAACTGGATAAAAGACATGGACAGGAAAAACTTCTGAAGTTACAAAAACTTGGAGAAACAAGATGGTGGGCAAAAGAAAAAGCCCTCAACTGGGTTTTTGGTGAAAAACATTCTCTTTACTTTGACATCCTTGAAGTTTTATGTATAATTTCCCAGAGCAACTTGTTTGAATCAAAAACCACTTCTGAGGCCTCATCCCTTTTTGAAAACCTCCGTCAGTTTAAGACTTAATCTTAACAGCAAACATATTTTTGCAGGTTTTTTATGTGATAGGCCAAGTGTCAAAATATTTACAAACCAGTGGCCTTGACTTCATGGTAGCATGGAGAATGGTGGAAAGTGCGGTTGAGCAACTGAAAAAAATTGATTTCAGCAATGTAAAACAAAAGGCTGAAGACTTTGCAACAAAAACGAACGAGTTGATGGAGGAATGTGATGTTCTCAGCTCCTTGGAAGTCGAGACTATGCTTCCAGCTAGAAGAGTGGCACGAAAAAAGCGATTGGCCGGAGAATCTTCACATGATGAGCGGCCTGAAGATGAAGTGAAATGCTTTCGAGCTACTGTGTTTAGAACAATTCTAGACCAAATCATACAAAGCTTGACAGAGAGATTTTCAGAAAACAAGCAACTGATCATGGATTCCAACTACTTAGATCCTCACACTTTTGAGAAAATTAGGAGAGATCCCAAAGTGCTAGATGGAGGGACACTGGAGAGAATTTCTCAGTTGGCAAAAGTAAATGAATACTCTCTCAAAACCGAATTAACAAGTTTTGCCAACTTATTTCCAAATCTTATAGGATGTCTTTCTGAAGATGAGACAAAGAAAGTGGAAATAATTCACGATGATGATGAGGAGGAGGAAGAATGTATTTCACCTTCCGACAAACTGATTGATGTACAACAGGAATCAAAGTGTAGTTCTTGTAAGCAGTGCTTTCTTTGCTGTCACAGGTTATTGGTAAAATACAATCTTTATTCAGCAGCATATGAAAATCTTTCAACTGCTTATGAGTACCTGTTGACCCTTTCTTTTACACAAGTGTCGTGTGAGAGAGCATTCAGCAAGCTCAAATTAATCAAAACCCGACTTCGAGCCACATTGGGACAAGATCTGCTTGATGCCCTGATGCTCATGTCAGTGGAGAGAGATCTTCTGGAACAGGTCCAGTTTCAGGATGTACTGGAGAATATACGTGAAAGTTCTCCCTTGATGAGGTCTTTGTTGACTGTTTGATCACATATTTTAAGAGTTGTATACAGAAAATTATTTTTGGCCTCTATTGGTACATTTCCTTTAAGTGCATGTTGTACATACATTGCTTTCATTTGTTAATGCCATAGGTTTTGCTTTTTATCACCCTTTGTTTCTATTAAATTTAAATATGTTAAACCACATTTGTCTTGCTTTATTACATCAATATGCGTTACAAAATCAGGAAAAGATGGACATGTATGGTGGGCTGATTCGGTGGTGCAAAGGGCCACTTGACTTGACTTGCCCCCCAGGCCTTAGGCTGCCAGCCCTCCCCTGCACATACCTAAAGGCGCTATCCAATAAATTCAGTAATTTACAGAAAGCAAGCTTTTTGTATATGTTTTTTGTTTCTTGTTATATACTTCAAGTTGTAAAGATTTGACATTTAACAGGAAAGACAAAGCTGCGGTGAATTGTGGATTGCCTACCGGTGTGTTTGAGTCACCTAGTTATTTGATGCAGCTCAGCACACCAAGCAACAGACCGGATCAAAGATATGAAGTTATAATGGAGTTTGGGGAACAATATGTAGAGTTTCTTTAAACTCGAAGGTTGTAAATTGAAGGCTTATTGAGAATGGGCTAAACCCATTTTCGGAACATGGCAAGAGTTAGAGTGGCAAAATAAGATGTGCATCTCAGAAGAAGAAATATATTTAGTGGATGTAAATTGCATTTGGCTCATGCAGCGAGTTACTGACTTAAAGGCAGCTCTGTACTCCTGAATCTGTATTAAAAAAAAAACAGATACTGGTTCTTACGGAGCATGATCCAAATTTTTTCTATTGGATGAATAATATATATATATACATACGTCCCTGTTTTATGAATCACTAAACCCTAATGCTAAATACATTTTTAAAAAAAACATAAGATGAAAGCAAAAAAACACCAATGACTGATTAAGATTTGAGTCTTTATGTCCAGAAAACCACGCAGAATAGGTGGGTCAAATGGTTCTTAGCTGTTGTCAAATTCTATGTTTCTAGGTAACTGGTACTCTTTAATTTGTTATACATCCTCAAACATTGCAATAACGAGTTGAAAACAATTCTGTGCACTGCTGTGTGATTTTCATTTTTTTGCAAATTTGCCAATATGCGTACTTACCTTTTCCATGTATTATTTAAAAATTGCTATAGTTTACTGTAAGTAGCATGCAAAGTGTTCGGTGGCTACCACATACCATAATTAAGGGTTGGCCCCTACTCTTCACCCAGTTTGTTGATGTCACCAGGCCATAGTCCAAGAAGCATGGAGCTCCTAAATCTCACTCTTCAATTGACTAGCTCAGTCTTTCACTAGACTACCAATAAAAGCCCCCCCCCCAGACCCCTCCAAAGTCTCAACACAGCTATGGAAGCTCTAGAATTGTAGGGAGCATCCTCCTGGCATGAAGCTCTCCAGGGATTAGTTAGAGTATAGCCCCACAGAAGATCTGTTTCCATTAAAGCAACCTGAAGCCCTGAAAAAAACTATGAAACCCTCAGAAACGGGATATTTAATGCTGCTAACCTTAGTGAATTTGTAATATTAATCATATTAACACCTGACCAGCATACATTTTTTGAATCTAAACTGTCATCATTTTACAAACAATGCCTTACAATGCCTTAAAATGTAGTTTATTTATTAAAGATTGAGTTGAGGGTAAGTTATGTGGGGTAGTTACACAGCTGATAACATTAACAGTTTATTAAGACGTGCATCACTTTAACCCTGTCTAATCCACAGTTCATGGTGTAAAATGAAGCTCATTGTTGTTTTGTGAATAAACTCTACTGAATAAAGTAAAGGCTAGAAAAGTCTCATGATTGCTCGGTTTATTTAAAGTTGTACCAATACAGAACAAAAATGCAAGACTATCACAGCAAAGTCATTTTCAGATAACAGACATGAAATGAGTATTGATTTTGTATGTGCTTTGAACTATACTTTTATTTTAATCCACGAGTATATCATATTTCTGTGATATTTTGTGAGTCCTGATACAGTATTATATTTTTTTGTTGTTAATCCAGAATAGGTTGATGTGCGCCAATGTTCCTCTGATTATGCATGCACAATTAACATGGTTAAAGGGGAGATGAATGAAGTTTTTATAGGTAGGAATTTTCCATTTCTTGTGTTATTCTAAGTAGAGTATAAAGTAAAGTGCTTGAAATCTATTTTGTACAGCTATAAGTACTACATCTCTCTTTTGGCCAAGTCCAATGGAATTCAGTGAACATTAAGATGGTGATAAACATTTACAACTTCATATCAAGTGCCCATGGGCACATATCAAGTGCCCATGTAATAAAACGATAGGTGCCTGTTATTTCTGTAGAGTACCATCGGATAATCATGTATTTGTACTTCTGGACCATAACATTGCTATATCATAAGATATCAGGAAGTCTTCTCCTCGTTGGGGTTATTTGGAGTCACACAAAAGAGCCACTCCCCTGAGGGTCCAATGGTCAGGGACTACTGTGGTTTTTAAAAACAAAGAGAAAATGTATGTGAGGTCTGTCCTCCGAGGCTTCTTGTACACAGGGCAGGAATAAAGGTTTCCCAGCTGTTTCTTAGGGTCTGCGGGGGTCATGGTGCTCACAGCGTAGACATGGACTACAGGCAAATTTGTGAACAGAACCTAGGAAGAAGAAAGTCACAATATTACATCATTTACAAAAGGTCAGGTGACATTTTAGCATCATGTTTTATATTGCTTGTCATTTCACATTTGAACATACAGATACCTACTGAACAAACTGCTTCTGGTTCATCGCTTACTGACCTGAGCTGGCCACAAGATCTGGCTGACCCAAATGAGCTGTGATTTTACATATTTCAAAGGTTCTTTGCATTTTGCATTTCCGAGCCCCCTAAAATGTGCTGCTTTTACTTTGATGCGCACTGAAATCTTATATGATGTGTGGTTTTGAGATTATTATTTTCTCACATCCCAATGGCGTTTCATACTCTGAAGTATGAGACATACACTCTTCTTAGACAATAGTTTCATTTCCTATGCTAATATTTATATGTTGGAGTTTTTCAATGAGTAATCTGGAAGTCTTCACTACACACAATAGTGTGTGCTCTGTATGTATTTGGTGTGTTACTCCCAGATTCAGAATTCCAGTAGTACATATATCCATACCTGGGAACCTCTAGGGTTGACCCAGAGTCTCTAAGTAAAGCTCAACTTCCCTGGATCTCAGGTCAGGGGAATAGCATTTGGCCACACCCACTAAAGGATGCCTGGGCCTATCCTCATCCCTATAGATGGCTAGCCTTGGCCCTTCATGAAGCCACTCACTCAGAGAAGTGATAGCTCTGAGCAGCCTACCCTAGGTAGTTCCCAGTTGTGCATATATCCTGTATGAATATATCTGACTGCTGTGAAAACAAAATGTGTTTTATTATAAAACATGATGTACTGAAATCTAACAGTGCATTATGCACCAATGTATTTAAAGCTTATGAATCCAAGGTTAAACATAGGAAGGTGTTAGCAAAACTGAATAGCACAAAACGTTAAGCCACCATATGATCAGCCTGGTTTGGTGCCTTTTATATCCTGTAAGCAGGGCTGATTAACGGCAGAGCACACGGAGCAATTGCTCCAGGGCCCCGACAATCTGACATGTCTATACTTCTTATCTGTCCCATGAAGTGGCAATCTGATTGTGTCTCTGATGTGCGGCAATCATCCTCCCCCACTGACTCTATGCGCAGAGAAGTAATGCCATTTCCAGGTGTGCAGCACAGCAGGGGAGCTTCAGGAGGGACGTGAAGGACATTCTAGATACTGTTATATATATATATATATAAATATATATATATATAGTATATGGGTGTATAAGTATACGTGTGTATATGTATATACTGCATGTGTGTCTGTGTGTGTATGTAGGGGGGCAGAATAGAAAGAGGATGAAAAATATAAAAAAAGATGGGATGGCAAAAGAAATTGCTAAAAAGGGAGGAAAGAATAGAACAGAAGGAAAAAAACGCAAGAGGCAGAAAACAGGGAAAAAACTTGCTAAAGGCAGGAAATCGAGAGAAGGGGCCCGTTTCTGTGTAATTGCTCCACGTCCAAAAGCTCCTTAATCTGTCTTTGCCTGTAAGGAATGTGCTATTGAATATTTATCCTTGATTACAGGCAATGTCTGGCACCTCTAATGGAACTGGCATTTTTATGAGGATAAGTATAGGCATATCTTGGAACTCTTGGTTTTTTGCCCGGAGAATCCGGGTGAAGCACTGCTTCTCTGAGTAAATGCAGAAAATCTTCTGGGTTTCGCTGAGGCCCGCCCACTCCCCGCCCATTTCCCCTCCTACCACTTATCATTTTTGTGCATTTGGGGCTAGCCTTGCATACAATGTCAGCAGCCCCGTCTAGTGATGTCAGCAGATCCGCCCACTTTCATCCCAAAAGTAAGGGCACAGGATAGCCTGTATGTTCTTAGGTATGAGTATCGGTCTTCATAGAAAAAGCAGTTCCAATTACTCCAACAACACTAAGCAACATGCTTAATTACAATATAATTATAAATATTAAAATTGCCAAAAGAATCAATTATTTCTTTATGCTGACAAGTTGGACCAGGGCCACAGCCAGCTAGGGGTGTTTGGGATATATCTTGATTAAAATCTCAATAATGGGATATGTGGATGAAAGACAAAAATCAATTGTTTCATCAACTCCATCTCCTTTGAATGATTTTGCTGCTACTGAATTATAGATTTGTTTTTTTGATCCATCGCAACACAAAATAAGTTTCAGAAACAGACCAAGCAATGAATGAGAGTACACATATAAATCAGGGGCAATAATGCGATTCAGCCATAAATTAAGATGACCAACAGGTAGACCAAAGCTCCAAAGCCACTCACTGATCAAATATAGGAAGTGCTTATATCAGCCACTCCGATCACTGGACTATTTACTCAAATATAAACTCTACAGCCACTCCTCAACTATCTGGGAACAGATTGATAAGAAGCAGTTGTAGCCATGCATGGGTTTTCTGCTTTCCTTCATACACGAAAACCATATGTATAATAGAAAATACAATGAGAACCATTTACAGAATTGAGTCTTTTGTTTTAATCTGAACAGAACGTATTAGGCAATCTCAAAGAAACAGCTACAGATCGGATGCATCATTTATGGAAGCCTGAGGTGTGAACGATACAGCCCTGTTCCATGTGGCCATTGAATAAATCTCAGCCCAAGCACTGTCTGGGCATGTCATTTCAAACTGACAGTGCTGAATGAATAGAAGCGAAAATGACAAAGTTTAATCATACACGGAGTGATTTGCGGGCAGTAATCCTTCCTAAATAAAAAAAAAAGGAAATCTCCTTTCTTTTGCCGCAGTTTAGTTATAAGAGGTACATTCTCTAGAGCACACAGCAGAGCATTTTACTGACAGTACTGCAAGTCATCACTTCAATCTTCTGCCCTTATTTCAGCCATACGGGCTACAGAGGCATATTCACATATTCTAAAGACGGCCACCCCAAGGCTCTTCAAATTATAGCGATTTTATAATCATGGCAACCAAATGGTTAGAATAATAAGCCTTGTGCAAACCATCAGCTTGTCTGTAAGATAACATGGTTTAAATTAATGCCAGTGAGATGCTCGGATAGTATTGTTGAATATAAAGAAGTCAACTCCAGGCTGTCTGACCCTTTGAACATTTACAAGAGGTCATAATCTAAAACTAGAAGATTAGAGGCATAGATGGCATGTAATTAAGTTTTACATTACTGACAGGGTGGTAAGATAAGCGGAACTGCCTCCCAG
>VKOC01018274.1:0-40211 GCA_009364415.1 Spea multiplicata
TATATATATATATATATATATTGTGGTGGTGGAAGGGAGGTATGTTTCTCCTAGATGCCGTTCCTATGTGGAGTAACACCTGAGTCTTCCACCTGCTAGGTGATTAATTAAAGAAGGAGAGGGTGGATATAAAAGGGAAGCCAGGAGGGCAGGTAGCTCTCTCTGACTGAGGACACAGAAAGCCTGTCTGTGGAAGAGACCTGTGAGTAAAGGTTGCTGGACATATTATGATATGAGATGTTAAGTTAAGTTGGCAGAGAGAAGCTCTCCAGCTGGTAGTGAGGGACATCCTCTGTATAGTAAGTGCCGGACAGGCAAGGTGTTTCTTTTGTTACTGTTATATTTCTTTTGTCCCTGCAACCTTTTCTAATAAACCTGACCCTGTGTCAGTTTGCACGAACTATTTGCCTGGTTTGATTGAAGACCGCGCTTGTCCCTTGACCTCAGCGAGGGGCGATCCCAGACCTACCTCACAATATATATATGCAGCAAGGGCAAATAAATGGGTTTTAGATATTTGGACAGGGGCACAATTTCAGTACTTGCCATAGGCGCTATTTTCAGTAGATACGCCTCTGCTGGTGGGACCTCAAACTCCTCGTCAGGGCACGGGATGTTAGTCAGTTCCTCCACAGCAGCGCTGATTTGCTGTTTCCCAGTTTTCCAACTCTTCTGTAATGAGAGTTTCAGAGACTGGACGCTGATTGGCTCAACATACAGAATGCCAATTGGTTCAAAGCAAAACATTGTCTGCCGTTGGCTAGCAGCATTTTGCACTCGGTTTCCGCAATCTGTCACGGTCAGAAGTGGATAGCAGAGTGGGACAAAGGTAGTGATAGGCGGGACAGAATCCCAAAAACGGTACTGTCCCACCGAAACTGGCACAGTTGAGGGGAATCTATATCTAGAAAATTAGGAATATTATTTCGCAAAATCTGGCTCCATCGACTAACATTGTGAGAACTGATCCTTAGAAGTTATGTGTTACTCACTTTTTTTATATTACAATTGCAATAAAATTCTTTATAATAGAGGACAAGGAATAACCAGGTGAGTTTAAAGGAGAAAAAGTGACAAGTACTTATAAAACAGGTTTAAAATTACATTTTGAAATACCATATTTTTACCCTATGTGATGTCTCCAGGACAATCAAACTGATAACAGAGGGCTTTTTTAAGGTTCTGATTAAAATTAGTTCCCCACAATGAGTTCATGTTTTATTTGCACAATGACACATTTTTACGTTTTAATTCTTGTACATGGTGATTTATATAAAGCCCAAATAGCATCCAGAAGGGCACAATAAACCAAAGCATTTTGATGTCTCTTTAAATTAAGGCCAGCTGACCCTGTCAGCAAGGCCTCACCCTGAGCTTGTCGAATACATGATATTTAATATTGTCCTGATATTATTACTTGGTGATCTTAAAGGTATAAAGCCTGATTGATCACAATGCACCAGTTTAAAAATAATTTTATTTAATCTACTACACGTTTTCATAGCAACGTTTATTTATGATATTGGTCTATGGTTTTTATATCTTATAGGAGGTTTTTTCAGATATCCTCATTCATATTTTACATTTGATCTTTTTAAGGTTTCTATTATAATTCTTAAATAAGATATTTGTTGTCTGGTGTATGGGGGCACGTCTATCATAATTCTTAAATTCTCCCTTCTCCAGATTTTATCTTTGTATATGTAATTATGAAAATAATCTGTGATTTTATTTCCTGTACACAGAATTGACTAAAATGGGTCATGAAGCTATTTTGTCAATGCTGACCTTCCTCGCACTTGTGTCTGCTCCTTATGGGAAAAAAGACCTGACTGACCAGCTTGAGAAGTGGAATTATAGAGAAGGAGGTAAAGAAAAAAAAACATAGAATCCAGAAGTATAAGATGGGTGTGGGTTAATCCGCTCAACCTTCATGTAGGGGAACAGTGTTTGGTCATACCCACTCCTTCTCCAGCCCCCTTTTACAACACATCCGAGATCTGACTACCTTGACTCATTCATCAGAATCCTCACTCTGCATTTGCTACCTCTCAGCTGTTTGCTTCTCCTGAATAGTAGTGCACAGAAATTACTGTGTTCATAAAGTTAAATACCAAACCAAAAAGGTTTGAGATTAGCTCACTGTGGACAGAAAGCCGCTTAATAGACTGTCCTCTTGTGCCATTACGCAAAAAATCTTAATAAAAATATCAGTCTCATCCCATCACAAGTGCGGTCCAGAAATGCAAGACAATTTTTCTTCTGCTCGAGGGAATCAATAACCCCAGCCGTATATTTCAACCTGAATGGGACTGAATGGGAGTTCCCCAAGTTCTCTGCTGCTACCTGACACTTTCGCTGGAGCTTGTATGACGGAGTTCTGGCATGACATAACCTTCTGTTGCTCAGTCATTGAAGTCCCGGCAGAAGTGGCGGGTAGCAGCGGAGGTTGTCTAAGCATATCACGCAGAGGTTCATCAGCTGCCCCCACTAGACACCAGGGAGTCTGAAGCATGGGGGACAAGTCTGGGGATGCATTGGTAAGTCTGGGGGGGGCAGAGTGGCATATCAGGGAGGCAGAGTGGCATTTATTGGATATAAAGCATATCAGGGAGGCAGAGTGGCATATAGAGGAGTATAAGGCAAGCCGGGGGGGGGCAGGTTGGCAAATAAAGAAATAACAAAAATGCATTTTTCTCAATCATAATTTTTATTAAATATGAAAAATAGTTTACATGTGAATTAATATTTACTAGTAAAACAATTTTCCTATTTTCAGGCTTTTTTTCCTAAATTTATATTCAATTTTGGGGGTTGTCTTATAATTAGGGTCATCTTATAGTCAAGCAAATACAGTACTTCATAGCCTGTCCTATGGTGGGACAATGCACTTCTTTCCACTTGAGTGTCTGTCCTAAATATATCTCTAATATTTTGTTCATATAGGCTGCGGACCTAAGGTATATTACACTAATTCTGCGTGCTATAAATGAAATCTGATTTGGTTTTACATTGAGTTGTGTCTTATTTTTCAGCAAACAAAGTAAATATCGTGGGGATTCGTAGCATTACAGGAACTCTTGAGAAATGGGCAAATGAGATCTTCAACGAGGGAAAAGACATCTTGATGTACCAACCTGAAGCCTTACTCCCAGATTACAATGGGTATCCATTCCATCCAACTAATATATAAATATTAATGGCAATGTTTATTTTTTTATAATTTTGACAAATTAGATTTTATAAGTGTAACAAAGTTTCCATGTACCCTGTTATCTGTTCCACATTGGTTTCATTGTGTGCTATTGTGTTTGTGCATCTCCTTTTATCCATTACTGTCTCAGCTGGGTCAGTTGATGTGCATACTTACAGGGACGGACTGAGACCACTCAGGGCCTTGGGCAACAAAAAGTCATGGGCCTCCTGTGGAGATGCCCCTCTCACAATGTTTTCTTACCTTTCCTGTGTCTGCCTCCTCTCCTGTAGCCCCTCTTTCTCCACCTTTTCTTCTTCTGTCTTGCCTTTTTTTCCTCCTTAGGGAACAAGCGGCCTTCTGGTCCTGAAGTGGACAAAGCTTCACTTCAGCGCTGAGCACCAGGATCTGACATCAAATCCCAGTGCACAGCATAAGAAGCTGGCGCTCCTCATGTTGTACAGGGGACCTCCTGCTGCCCGCTGAGCCGCGCTCCCTTGATTTGGGGCCAGTTAGATCACTCTAACCGGCCCTGCTCCTTCAGCCCCTCCCCAGACCCTTGCGGTCCCTCTGTCCTTTGCGGCCCTCCTGACTCCCGGTTAGGGTGACCACCATTAAGCCGTTCAGGGACACATTATGAAGCGCATGTGATTACATGATTATATATATATATATATATATATACAGTCGATATAAAAAGTCTACACACCCCTATTAAAATGCCAGGTTCTTGTGATTTTAAAGAATGAGACAAAGATAAATCATGTCAGAACTTTTTCCACCTTTAAGGTATAACAAGTGATGGGATTCAGCCGGTAAGTTAAAAATGTAGAGTTTGCCAAACTGTTTCTTTACTCTTTGCTTTATTATAGGCCACACTTTTAAAGGGGGGTGGGGCCTATAATCAGGGTTTAGCTGTAAGGATCCAGATCCCCCACAGCGCTGCAGGGGACCTGAATCTGCCTCTCTGGCAGCAGGGGGATGTCTGTGTGGTGCAGACAACCCCACTGCCGCCGTCACTTCCTCCGGGGCGTCTATGAAGGAGCGTCGGCGTTACATCACCTTTCGGTGCTCCACCATAGAAGCCCCAGCGAAAGTGCCGGCAGCAGCGGAGGTTGTCTGAGCGCATCGCGCAGACTTCCCCCGGCTATCAGAAATGAGGTTCCCCAGCAGCGCTGCAGGGGACCTGTATCCTCTCTGGCAGCCAGGGAACGTCTGCGCAATGCACGTAGACAACTTCCAATGCTGCCGGCACTTCCACTGGGCCTTCTATGACGGAGCACCGGCATAGAGACGCCGGCATAGAAGCCCCGGCTGATGTGACGAGCAGCAGCAGAGGTTGTCTTCGCGCATCGTGCAGACGTACACCGGCTGCCCCCACTAGGCACTAGGTAGTCTGGGGATGCATTGGTAAGTTGGGGGGGTTGCATATCTAGGTGGGCAGAGTTGCATATCTGGGAAAAACATCCAACATCCAAACCCAGCTGAAGTTTGCAAAAACAAACATCAAGTTCCCCAAATGGTCCGATTAAACCAAGGTTGAACTTTTTGGCCATAATTCCAAAAGGCATGTTTGGCGCAAAAACAACACACCACCCAAAGAACACCATAACCACAGTGAAGCATGGTGGTGGCAGCATCATGCTTTGGCGCTGTTTTTATTCAGCTGGAACCGGGGCCTTAGTCATGGTGGAGGGAACTGTGAACGGTTCTAAATACCAGGCAATTTTGGCACAAATCCTTCAGGCATCCGTTAGGAAGCTGAAGAGGAAGTTCAGCACGACAACGACCCAAAGCACACATCCAAATCTACAAAAGCATTGCTTCACCAGAAGATTAACTTTTTGGAATGGCCTAGCCAGAGCCCAGACCTGGATCCAATTGAACATCTGTGGGGTGATCTGAAGAGGACTGTGCACAGGAGATGTCCTCACAATCTGACAGATTTGGAGCACTTTAGCAAAGAAGAGTGGGCATGTAATGCCATGTCAAGCAGTGCCATGCTAAGACTCAGATTGCTGTAATAAAATCAAAAGGAGCTTTAACAAAGTATTAGTTTAAGGGTGTACACACTTAGGCAACTAGGTTATTGTGAGGTTTTTTTTCCTCCTCAAAGATTTCAGCTTGTTTTGCAATTGGATTGTTCACGTTATAGGTCACATTAAAGGTGGAAAAAGTTTTGATATGATTTATTTTTGTCTCGTATAGATAAAACCCCCTAAATTATAGGCATAGATCACAGGTCTCACACCACAAAACCAGCCCTGGCATCCACATTGCCCACATTTAACCTGACCAGCACCCAATTTACATGCATAGGACTTGCTAAAGAGCCCAGCATGAGTCAACTTTGTTCCATAAATACCTTGCCTATGTCATCTTGATCCCCAAGGCTCACTCTGCTAGTGCCATCTTTGCCTTTCCACAAATCAATTATACATCTATGATACACACAAACACTTTTACAGTCACTCAAAGATTTACACTTTCATTCACATAATTAATTCACACAATCATTTATTCACTCACTCATTCACACAAATCATTTATACATATTCATTAATGCATTCTCAAATTCATTAATTCACTCATTCAGACAATTCATCCACACATCAATTCATACTCTCAAGCGTTCAGACAATTCATCCACACATAAATTCATCAATTCTCTCATTCATTCACACAATTCATCCACACATTATTTTTTTAATTCTCTCACTTACTCTTTATTTCAATATTCTTACACCCCCTTCTCATTATCTCCCCCTCTCCCCCTTGTCAGTATCTACCCCCTCTCCCCTTCTCACTATCTACCCCTTCTTTCCCCCCCTCTCACCCCCTTCTCATCCTCTCCTTTCCTTCTCACTATCTACCCTCTCCCTCCTTTGTAGTTCACTTACCTTGCAGAATTCCTGCAGTGGGAGTGCGAGGCCTCTGTCTCGCTGCTTCACTGCTGAGTGCCAGTATATGACGTCATATTCCGGAGCTCAGCATGAAATGGCGGCACCGCAACCGAGCTAGTAGCCTTGCGGAGTAGAGTGAGGGGCGCTGATCGGTTTCTGAAAACTTAACCTTGAGTGACCACTTGGCGCCCCTCTATCTCCTCCACATCCAAAAAAAAAAGACGGTGTTTTCAATTCCGGGACTTGAGGCTGTCCGGGACTTAAAGCCCCATTGCGGGACTGGCAATCCGGGACATGTGGTCACTATTCTCCCGGTCCTTCTGACCTTCGTGGTCCTTCTGACCCCACCGGACCCTTGCAGTTCTCTGACCCTGACGGACGCCCCTTACAGGCCCTTGGTCCATGCCCAAGTGCCCGATGGGTCAGTCCGCCCCTGCATACTTATCGTGCTTCTCAGCAGGGGAGTGCTGGCACCAACTGGCCCAGGGAGCAGGAGAGGCAAGACCCCCCACCCCTTGAACCCCTCCCTCCCTTACGTTAACATACTCAACATATAAGCCAGCGCACGCATTTACACAATGGCTCTCACACAAACGTACACATACACACACACACTAACAAATAGTTACAAATTTATACTATGACACTCATTTACACATACACACTTACACATACAAATTCATGCCAACACAAGTACATATGAGGACTAGAGTATCTCTTTAATGAGCCATGTTTGGCCTGGTTGGCTTGTGAAAGTTTTTCTTTATTTTTATTTCAACAGCACTGGAAATTTAATCTTGAGCCCAAAAAGGCTGTATTGCTGTAAACAAGTTGCCTTCTTTTGATCTAAGACCACGGATCTATGTGGAGAAGCTTACTGAGGTGGTTAAGCTGAAAAATGGGAAGTGGGGATAATAGATTTGTGGATGCTTATTAGGTTTGGAAAATATGCTGTGGAGGGTTTAGATATGGCACTCCCAGAACATGGTGATCACCCAAGATAATAACTTCTCCTGTACAGAGGGGGCCATAGGTTTTGTATAGCTGGACAGGTGATAGTGGATTTAATTATAATGAACTTAGATAGGGTAACCTGCCACCAAGACCCTGAACGTAGAACAGCCAGGGAGGCAGATTGTTGGGAGGTATTGGTGATAATCCAACAGTCACAGCACACATTGGTACAAAGTTACTGGCGGGTGTGTGTGGGGGAGAGATGGTTAAAGAGCTAAAGGACATTTTAAATGATGATAGAGGAAAGCAGAAAGAAATTAAAGGGTAGCTACCATAGATTTATGGCAGGGCTTAGCAAGGCTTAGCTTTAGAAAAATGTGGAAAGGAGTGGTAGGACCAGCACAGATAAGGAATTAGCTAAATTGCAACATGTTAAAAATTGCGTAACAGAAAGCAAAATATCAAGATTGGTAGTAAACTGACATGTCTGCTAGAAAATGAAAAAAGCTGGCAAGTAATAATCAGTATGACCTATTTGGTATCACAGAAACATGGTTGAAGTATAGGTATGTAAATATACAGATTTTAGGAGGATTTGAACAAATTGAAAAGGAGAGGTATTGCTTTAAATACTTGAAATAGTAGCTCAGCAATGTTTTTGGACCTGTTAAATAAAAGCTTTATGTATTGATTAGAAAGAGCACCTGCCTGGATCTGCTGACAATTAACAAATGTAGAACTTTGATCACAAGGAAAACAGAGCACTCTGTTACTCACAAAATATATTCATTCAAAAGTAGACATTTAATGTAGAGTATTCAGCAAACACCAGGATGGGAAATGAAAAAACATGCCTAACACGTCTCACATTAAATTAGCTTAAATTAGTACAATTAGGCTAATTAGGCTAATTTAGCGCAAAATGTGTTACCACAGCATTGGCAACAACCACGGTCACCGGAGTCACAACTGCGACAACTTCCCCACGGGCCGACAGCTTACCTCTGTATTGCTAGCACTTCTTTACAGCCTCTCTCATGTTCAATGATTGCATTTAAAATATTGACATCACTGTATCTCCAGTATATTTCAAATAGGCGTTTCGTTTCCTCACTAGAGGTTTTAATACATAATCAATATACTCTGACATATGAGAGGTAATTAAACATTCCTAAAACCATCGGTATTCCAAGTGGGTTTTTTTCATCCTGTGAATCTAAAGGAAAAGGTAAAAAAAACAGTGGTCTGTGAATAATGGATTAAATAATTATATTTATTTTTGTTTAAAATACCACACATTAAACATCAAACTACGGTACTAAGGTCAAAAGTATTTTTTATATTCATTAACTGAATATTTTCTTAGAGTTTCATAGATTTTCCTATTATTATGCTGTTTTAAAGCTTCTTTAAAGGACCATTCTCTTGGCAAAAATGAGACTACCCCCATCTGTGGTTTCACGATGATATGCCTGGCCTTCTGGATATCTTTAAGGGCTTTCCATTCACTTTAATGAAAATTATATCTATATTTAAACATGTTATCAGTTTTTCTACATCCTCTATTACCATAGCCTTAAACATAATCCTGATTTCTTTTGATCTTGGTGTACAATCGTGTGAAAAGAAAGTATACCCTCCATGAATGCTATGGTTTTGCATATCAGGACATAATAACAATCATCTGTTCCTACAAAATAGATTAACACAACTGCAGATGAACAACAACACATGACATGTTACACTGTCTCATGATTTAACAAAAACAAGTTACAAGAGTAACATCTTAGAGTCTACAGGCCTCAATTTGCATGTAAATGTTCATGACAGTACAATTAGAAAAAGACTAAACAAGTATTTTTTTTTGGAAGGGTTGCTTTTCTCTCAGAAAAGAACATGGCAGCACGGCTTAGGTTTGCAAAGTTGCATCTGAACAAACCACAAGACTTCTGGAACAATGTCCTTTGGACAGGCAAGACCAAAGTTGAGATGTTTGGCCATAATGCACTGAGCCACATTTGGTGAAAACCAAACACAGCATATCAGTACATGCACCTCATGCCAACTGTCATACCAACTGTCAACCCTATAGTGGAGAGGTGATGAGTTATGATGAGGTGATGACTAGTTTTACAGCCACAGGACCTGGGAACCATGCAGTCATTAAGTTGACCATGAACTCCTCTGTATACCAAAGTATTATAGAGTCAAATGTGAGACCATCTGTCCGACAGCTAAAGCATTGCTGAACCGGGTCATGCAACAAGACAACAATCCCAAGCACACCTCAAGGTGGTGCAATGGCCTAAAGAGTGGGTTTAAATTGTCTCCACAATGATGTGAAAGATTGATAAAGTCATACAGAAAACAATTACTTCAAGTTATTGCTGCTAAAGGTGGTTCTACAAGCTATCATAAGATGAACTTAGTTTTTTCACACATGGTTTGTGCATTTTGGCTTTATTTTTGTTGAATAAATCATGACACAGTGTAATATGTGTTGTTGTTCATTTGAGGTTGTATTTATCTAATATTTAGACCAAAGAGGGTGTACTTTATTTTTTCACACAACTGTATTATTTTGTTTTTAAAATGTAGCTTTTTAAATATTTTGTTTTTGAAAAGTTTTCAGATATTTATTATTAAAAATTTAAATTTTAGGAGTGTGTTTTGTATAACTAGATCAGGGATTTCAGGGAAGTATTGACACTCCCTGGTGTTGTGTGTGTGCTCCACGATTATATTATAGTATTGTGTGAAGTACTTTCACATATAATTTACACCGATCAGCCATAACATTATGACAGGTGAATAATACTCATAATCTTGTTATCATGGAACCTGTCAGTGGGTGGAATATATTAGGCAGCAAGTTGTCCTCAAAGTTGATGTGTTAGAAGCAGGAAAAATGAGCAAGCATCAGGTACTGAGGGACTTTGACAAGGGCCAAATTGTGATGGCTAGTCAAAGCATCTCCAAAACTGCAGCTCTTCTGGGATCTAAAGTGGTCCAAGATAGGAAAATGGCAAACCAACAACAGGAGCCTGGGTGGCCATTGATGCAGGTGGGGGGGCGAAGGCTGGCCCATGTGGTCAAATCCAACAGATGAGCTACTGTAGCTCAAATTGCTAAAAAAAAATTAATGCTGGTTTTGATAGAAAGATGTCAGAACACACAGTGCATCGCAGTTTGTTGAATATGGGGCTGCGTAGCCACAGACCAGTCAGGGTGCCCATGCTGATCCCTGCCCACTGCCGAAAGCGCCCACAATGGGCACGTAAGCATAAGAACTGGATCATTGAGCAATGGAAGAAGGTGGCCTGGTCTGATGAATTGTCTTGGTGCCAGATACCACTAGTGGAGTCCATACCTCGACAGGTTGTTTTGGTGGCAAAAGGGGAGCCTACACAATATTAGGCAGGTGGTCATAATGTTATGGCTGATTGGTGTATATCTTGAACAAATTTGTTATTGTATTATATAATTCAAAGGGATCAGCACAGAGCCAGACAGTTGCTTTTAATTTTCAAGTATTCTCTCTTGTCTGTCATAGTGCTATAATGGTAGAATAAAGCAGAGGTGGTGGCAATATTTAAGATGAGATCACAATTTCAGTCATGTTAATGTAGACCTGTGACATTTGTGGTGGGGAATTGTTTTTAATTATTCATAATATTCTGGGATACACGTTCCCCAGCAAAATCATTAGTACAATTCCACATGGTATTATAAAGGACAGATTCTGTCATTTTAACGTGATTATATTTTAAATATAGAGGTTTACAGTACATGGGCAGACTAAAATGGTTTTATCTGCCATTAAATTCTGTATTTCTATAGATCAAAGTGTTTAGTGGATGTTATTTAAATTTTGCAAATCCATTTGATACAATTCCACATAAAATGGTTACTTTACAAATTGAAAGAGATAGACAAACTGTTGCCAACCAAACTCTACACAATAGAGTGTTCATACTCATCACTGGTAAGATACCTGTTAAAAATCGTAAGTTGATAATTGATTGATCCAATAAAAAGAAGCAGAGGCTCAGCACTCAAATAGTAAGGTGAGTTTATTTCACACAGGCAACGTTTCGACACACAGGTCGTTCTCAAGCCTTATTTAAGGACTTGGTGGTACCCTGGCTCGTGCACCATCTCACAACTGAATGCTGTATTCCAACCTTTGTTTCTGTGTATGATAATTGATTTATGTCACATGCTTGTATTCAGTAGCAAAATTCAATGTTATAAAAATATTTCCATTTTAAAACTTTTCTTCTCATCACTATAATTTATGTTTTTGTAGAATTCGATCACTCTCTGAAGCTCTTGACGATATAATGAGGGATCTGAATGCTGTAAAAAAACGCTTAGGAGAATTAAATGACCGTCTTTATGGAATCAATAGGACTTTAATCAGAAGAAGGTTGCATGTGGCTCCTAGAAACCCTGCAACTTCTCCAAGACGCATCAATATTTTCCAACAGGTGAAAGAAAAGATCACCCAACCACCTCATAGACCATTTCCAGTCAAGAGAAGAGTATATATTAGAAGACGTAAAGTGAAAATCTAGGTCTATACTGAAAGACATATCTTACCTCACGGTCATAGCATTTAGGAAGAACCCTTGCATGGTTAGTATTCCAATCCACTACATGAACTTAGACTTGACAGAGCAAGAATGAATGCTTATCTGTAGCTCATACTTTTGTATGTATACGTTTGTATGTATATATTCAAAACTTTTTTGTATTCCTTAGTTATTTTTGCCTTTTTCACTTGTTAGGAAAACAGTTGAAATAAACTGACAGTATTTACCTATACCGTATTTGCAGAGTTATTGGCTGCCCTTTTTCCCCCATAGTCTGTGGCCTATAATTGGGGTTTAGCACAGGGATGCGCAATCTGTACCGCCCAAGGCAGGCAGGTGCTTTTTTTTCTTTAGCCCTGCTCCAAGGGAAGCAGCAGGGTTAGGACCCGGGTCCCCTGCAGCACAGCTGGGGACCTGTATCCTCCTCTCTGGCAGTCGGTGAACGCCTGATAGCGGCGCAGATAACTTCGGCTGCTATCGGCATTTCCGCTGGGGCTTCTATGACTGAGCGCCTATAGAATCCCCAGTGGAAGTGGTGAGCAACTCAGAGGTTGTCTATGAGCACCTCACAGACGTCCACCGGCTGCCCCAGCTAGACGCCAGGCAGTCTGGGGATGCATTGGTAAGTTGGGGGGGGTCAGAGTGGCATATCTGGGGTGAGCAGAGTGGCATATCTGGGGCAAGCAGAGTGGCATATCTATGGGTAAGGGGGGACACCTTTAAATGGCTACTGGTTTTCTGTTTGTATTTAACAAAATATGCTGACTAACTGTATAATAGATACCAAAAATGTTAAAATATATGTATTCCTGTTCATTAGATAAAATACTGTTTTACTATTCCACTCATGTGTATTTTTTTCTTTAACAATAATTTTTTCTTTAAAATATCCCCAAACTAAGGGTTTGACCTATAATCGGGTACGGCCTATAACTGAGCCAACACGGTATAAATACATAGACATAAAATATACCTTAAAAACAAATGTTTCTATTGCATTTTTTACCAGATTTGTAACAAGACTTGTAGATACTTTTTCTATAGCACAATTATGCAACTCTGCAAGAGTATAGTATGTGGCTCTCCTACTGTAGTTTGATAAAGAAGTAATCCAGTAGAGCTGTCTGAAATCACCATTTTCAAATCACCAATTCACAACAAAATTTGAAGAGAAAATACTGTCAACTAGCAAGCATATGATATTTACTATTCTGATTCCCAATTTCTCATCTTTTGGACAGTACAAAAATGGTGGCTTACAAAATGTGTAAATAAAAGTGGAGGAAAGTCAGAAACCATTAACTAAAAGGTGTCTGATGGTGTTATGACAAATTCTCCATCTTAGAACTACAACAAACACCTGTTTAAATCAAAATATAAAAATATATTTTAGTATTAACATTTGTGCATTATAAACTTACATTTTACACAGAAAATGTGTTGTATTGTAAATATCATGCATTAGCAATAAAAACCTGAAAAATAAGTGTCCTACTTAGTATCTGCAGTCTTTACAATGGAACAATTTACTGTACGTTTCAAATCAGAGAACATTTCACTGTCCTCTAGTTGTGATTAATGATATATTCTGTCTATCTCAGGTACCCACTGAAGGTATAAACATTTACCTAAATATCGATCCAAAAAGCTCCAGAATACCAAAGAATATAGTATTCAAACTCTTGAAGGTTACTTAAAAATTATAGTGTTGTTTACTATAGAGTTAGACTGTATGAACCCTATAATATTATCTGATATGTTTAAAATGCTGATATATTCTAATTAAAACAAACATACAAATATGTGGTTGCCACAGGGTACATTAGCCTATTCACCCTCTGGGTTGGATATGTTTATTAACCCACATATAACATTATCATGAGTGATTATATAAAATAATGGTACAAATAAAATAAAATTATAACATAACAGTTTTATCCCCATTATTTCTCTCTATATGCTAAGCAAATAATAAATATAGAAAAAAATTTTTTTTTTTTCTTAAAAAAAAGTCCAGATTCTCCCACGAATTAGAAAATTTACCCAACAAATATGGTTGTACATATTTGTAGATTGCACACAAGGTCCATGTAGATGACAGTACATTGCATATCACAGGGTAGACACAATCAAGGCTTAAAGTATTTTTACGGAAATGACCACTCTTTGTGTACCTCATGAGAGATGTATTCTACAGGGGCTCTGGTGTCATTTTTTACTTGAAAAATTATTTTTATGAAACAAAAACTGCTCCAAAGTGTCTCAAAGTATCCAAAGTAACTCTTAAGTATCCCAAACACTGGGTTAGATAAATAAACAAAAATATATATTGACATAACAAAGTATTTTACTAGGGGCATTTTACACTCTTTATTCAACCTTTTTTTTATCACGAATCTGTGCTAAACATTGCAATAAACATTTTTTTTTTCATTTTTAACAAACATATTTCAGTATTTTAGTTTATTTTGGTACAAGTATTAAAAAATATATTTTCTAACTTGGAATTTTGACAATCACTTTGTTGGGTCCATGTTGGATTTTAGACACATAAGAGGCCCTACATTTCAATTTAAAGGTGCTGTTCCACATAGATCTTTCTTTCTAAAAAAGTCCTAGATTTTTATATTATTATGTACTAATATGGAAAACATTTGAACATTTGAACCCTTATATACATACAAAGAAAAGCTTTCTTTAGATACCATTATTTTGATCATATCCTCTAATTTACTATTTAAAAAAAACAAAATATGGTGAAGAATTTAAAAAAGGACTTTTTCTGACTTTTCTTTGAAAAATCTTTGTCACGGCTGGCCGTGAGCCAGGAAACCGGTAAGTTCCTATTAGCAGGAAACAAACACACACCAAAAATCCTGGTGAAGTACAAAAAGAGCTTCCAAATGAGTGAGGAGTATCAGTATGGGCAAGTTCATCTTTCGAGACATCGGCCAGTGGGTCAGGAGGCAGGTCCCAGTGCCCACAAAACATGATGTCAGATTTACAGTTGACTTTTGTGTCTTAAGCTTTGCAGAGGTCCTTGCACACTTGGACGAGTGCACTCAAGATGCAGAGGATGGTCACACTGCCC
The DNA here is from genome assembly GCA_009364415.1 of Spea multiplicata. NCBI lineage: Eukaryota > Metazoa > Chordata > Amphibia > Anura > Pelobatidae > Spea > Spea multiplicata. Next base: position 14,737 of record VKOC01018274.1, read on the forward strand.
ATGCAGAGTAAGGTCTTTATCTTTGCCTTACTTCCTATGGTGATCTTTTGTCTGATGCAAATCTTTTGTCTGAAGTTTTCCAAAAGGGATTTGCTTCAATGTAGCTGTATTTCAGTAAAACTAGCATTTCATTAGATCCACTGCATATTAACTCTTGGCTGTTGGCCAGAGCTAGATTCCCCACCAGAAAGACTAGCAATCCCCTAAAGCACTTTTTAAGGTCTTTGCTGCTTGGTTTGCTAACTGATTGGTTAGGTTGACAACATGGCACGGATGAACTAAAATTTATAAAGATGTCATGTAAATTCGGTATCGATAACAGTTTTCACACAAATAGACGTAACCCTTTTTTGCTTTAGCCTTCTTGCATTTATAAAAGTTTGTCACTTTTAATTTAAAACCTTACATGTGGACAATTTGCAGCTTCCACTAGGTGGTGCTCCTTATTTTACAGCTGTTGACATCAAGAGAACGTAGTGTGAGCATAGAGTTAATGGTTTAGCATCAGGGAGAGTCCTGGGATTTGTAGTTAGTTTGTGTTGTGTAATCTACAGGACATGGATGTTGGGAAGTGACTAAATTCTGCTTCTTACATTCCGTAAAAGTAAGTATTGCTTATATGAATAGCTAAAATGAATCAGTTATTGCTTTAGAGAATATTGGGAGCAATTTTCATTTTATCTTCCTGCTTCTCATTTAAATCACAGGACTGAAAGAATTGTTGTACGGGAGCTAAACTATAATCTCATCTTCACATAAATGCTTGCTATTACTTTGGGTTGGTGATTTAAAGAAATGCTTTACCGTTGCTTGATATCTTTAGTACATAAACAATTAAATCGGCATCTGTTTATAATAGAGCAGTAAGGAATGGAAAGTACATAGGTTATTATGTATAACAATATGTACTTTATTGGTTTCCTAAAAGGTTTCCACTAACAATCGTATAAAAACAACACACCCAATATATTGTGGCCATCCAAATTCAACACAATTAGTACCATTAACACCTGTTTTACTAACGGGTGTGATTAATAATAAAATAGAGATAGGATGTCCAAGTTATATAAGAAAGAGAACCGTGATATGGCTGTGGTTGATGGCTGCCAGTCTCCAGTTTTAATAAACAAGCCAAAGAATTGTGTCACAGTAGATCAGGAAGGCGGGTATCACATGTCACTGAATGTAGGTCAGTGTAATCTCCCTGCCACTCATCTAGCAACTTTCTCTAGCGATTTTGTTTTTCATGTTTAACATCATTAGCAATATGCCCGAACGCAAAGAGCCTGCACTACTTTTAAAGTCTTTACAGACACAATGTATGTACTTACTTTCCCTTCCTATGGGTATCATTAGATAATTAGGACACGTACTGTTTGGCATACAAAAGATATATGGTAAAATATACGTACACAAAATAAAGCATTCTTCTGGCATATTATAGATTGTTACAAGTTTATGTGTATTTACACCACTGGTTATGTTGTAACTAGTGCTTTTATAAGATGAGCTGCAGCGATAAATAGAAGCATTAATTGGGGTCAATCTTTTTTTCATCTTTTCTTTGATATACCCTCACCATAAAGGCTCCTTTTATCCCATTTCATTGCATTACATTTATTTATATAGTGCCAGCAGATTGTGTAGCTCTAAATTTAAAATTACAAACAATAACAAACTGGTACAAAGGGAGAGGGCCCTGCTCTTACGAGCTCACAATCTAGTCAGTGGTTAGAGGAAAGTGAAACAGTAGGAGAGCACTATTTGGATAAGGATTAGTTAGTCAAGTCAGAATGATCCGTGGTGGTTGTTGGTAGTTCAAATGGCTTAGACATGATGCTGGCTGAGAGTGTTATGAGGAAAGGTTGTATGCACTGGTGTAAATACAGGGGTTGCAGCTGTGACGGGGCCCGTGCCACTAGGGACCGCCCCTGGGACCCCTTCTTCTTGTCTCCTTGAACCAGTTCAAAATTGCTTAGAAAGTAACCTGCAAGGGGAGACAGCAGCGTATCAGGGTCATGTGACCTTGCGGTGAACCCAAGGCTGCTGACACAGTGTGAGATATGTATATGTGTTTACATATATGTATGTATGGATGTGAGCATGAATGTGTAATTGTGTGTGTGAGCATGGATGTATAAGTGGGGTGAGATGGAGTGTGTGTTAAACTTAAACTGTGTTGCTGTAATGCCCCATGTGGCCCTTCCTCAGAACGCCAATGCCCTGATTTAAAAAGAGCTATGGAGGGGATCAACGATCACCTCCTAAGCTTAAATGGTGTAGCTGAAATGCCTCAATAGCTAGTCATTCAGCGACACCAAAAATCCACCCCAGGGCGCACTCTCCAGACCCTGCTGAGAACTCTGAATACAAGTACTGCATTCAACCGTGCAAGTCAATAGAGCCCAGCTTTCTAATCAAATGTAAAAAATTGAAAAATAAAATAGGTAAATTTAAATGTAGTAACATTTAAAATTATGCAGTGATGTCACCCTCAGGGGAACCATACAGTTCCAACAAAATGTAAAAAAAAGTAACAAAAAAAACAAGAAAAGCTTTATTTTTATGAGCAAGTGCTAATATTAATGCTGTATCTTCCCAAAAATACTAGCATTTGAAATACCCATGGGGTGTCTTTGTTTAAAAGAAAATGTATGGCTTGATGGGGTAAATTAATTTGGCCTGGTTCGAAGATGTACCAAATAGGACATGAACACAGCCTGACAAAATGTCAAAATGAAAAAAAATGTGCACCACCCAAATCTGGCTTTTAGCCCCTAAACAACCTAACAAATCTATGCATGGGTGGTATTACTGTACACACAAAAAAACACACAAAATAAATTACTACCCCAAACTTAGTGGTAGAATTAGTGCAAGGAAAGTGTTAAAATACCACTATTTGAAATACCCTAAGGTGTGTAGTTTTTAAAAATATATGGTTTGATGGGGTAAATTGAATTGTTTGTCATCAAAGATGCCCCAAATAAGACATAGGGACAATATTACCAGATTTGGGGGGGGAAATGGTTATAAAAGAAAACGCTACTGTACTTATCGCCTATAAACTGCAAACAACATTTTTCCATATTTATTATAATATATTTTTAAATATGATACCATCAAATAGTGGTATCTAAAGAAAATTCTTCTTTTATGAAAAAAACCACAATATATAACTTTTTTAGTAACGAGAGAGAAAAAAACCACAGCTAAACCTCAGTCACAAAAGAAAAATACAGCCTGGTCCTTAAGGGGTTAAGATAAGATGGTCTTTGTGAGGGAAAATCGTGTTTTATATCTGGTATGGTACTTGTTTTGTGGACATATGTCATCTCAGTCATCTGACCCGTGACTCAGAAAGCACTGTACCCTGTGGAATGACGTCTTGTGTACACAGTTCCGCCCTCTTTTTAACTTCCTGAATTCTGTCTCTTCAGCTTGATTTCTCCAGGCAGCAGACTCGGGGGGTCGGTCCTGTGGTTAGGAGCAGGATGGCGTTAAACCGGAACCACTCTCAGAACGGTGGCATCATTATAAACAACGGCGAGAGGTCGGTGCCCCACTATCAACGTCTTCTTTCTCTTTGCGCTTCACGCATTGACGGCTGTTTTTCTTAAATTCCGCAAAATGCTATATTGATTTCTCTTGAATTGAAAATGCCGTCATTGATCTTCACCTGGCATTGGTGTTTCATATGTCACTGTTCTTCGTATTGCACTAGAGAACATATTTAGTAATCAGTATTATTGTTATAAAACGACCTAGTCTGGAATTCAGCGTCACACAGCATAGTTTCCCGTTGTTGCTTTTTTACTCCACGCTGTCATCGCACTGAGTGCAGTCATTTGGTTGGCCGTCCCTTAGTGGAAAGAGGTTGGGAAGAAACGAGATCGCGGTGTTCCAAACACTAGAGACACCTCGACAAATAGATAATAGTTCCAACTGCGCATGGAGTGGGCACATAAAAGTGGTTTTAGCAAAGGGAAATAAAACATTAACTGGCATGAATATACTTTTCATTTCTAAAGCGGGCCCTGAAATTGAGAAAAGGATTCACCCGTAAATGCGTTTTGTCTCATGTAGTTAGAGCCTTGCGGACGGATTGTGAAAGTCTCCTTATTATCGATGACAGGGTGCTCGGTGGGAAAACTCCTTCTAGGTCTAAGTCTCAGTTGGATAGCTCCTTGGTTGATAACACTGACCTAACACTGTTTTTTCTCTCTCTCAGTATAATCAAGGAGTGTAAAGATGTGGAGCTTACCTTCAGTGAAATGGCACACAAGCAAGATCCCTTTAAAGGCACCAAAAAGGGGTCATTATATCTCACAGCATACAGGGTAAGTTATCGCTTATACGTGTAATACTTTGGCTGAACGCATATACTGCAAGCTTGGGGAGGGAAATAATTATTACAATTATTTAGAGGGCCGCTTGGCAATCATATGTATTAAAGTAAGTATGACTGGCGCCCCTTTAATTAGCACTAAAAACCCTAAATCTGGAGAAGCTGTGTTTTGTGTGTATAAAGTGGGTTTTTAAATCATGTATATTGTAAATTCTATTAAATGGGTTATTTCACAGTATGGGACAGTAACATGTAGAATTTTGCAAAGTGATTTTCTCCCCTTTATATATAAGCGAGGAAGTCCAAAGTGTTTTCTGTACAGTTCTTGTCCCATTACGTGGTTTTGCTCATTAGATGAATATTTCGTACACTTTTGTGCTGTTATATCTGAAGACAAGAAGTATTTTTGGTGAGAAATCAGTGGGTAAATTACCAGTAGTGTGCATATTTACCACTGATGCCTTTCATTAAGTTGGCATGAGATGCCTTAAGAGCGTTGTTTTCTGTGGTGGTAAGTAAGCTACGCTTCTCACTACGCTTCTGCCTAAATCACAATATCTGCTTATTTTTATTATATGCTTTATCAGGAATCCTAATGACAAAAATCTATTGCGTATTATTGCCCCACCACAGCTCTAACTCCCTATGACGAAATTTCTGCACATATTATTAAAGGAAGACTAATTCTGCTTACCATCAGCTGGTAAGGATTCTGTAGGAGCTGCTTTTAGAAAAATGATGGCGCACACAGAAACAATTTGGAAATTACATTCTAGAATTTGTTCACACTTTCCTTATGTGACTGATAATATCAGTGAAACATTTGTAATACAGTATGTATTTGTTTCAATATCTTATTTTTTTTTTCTTGTATATATTTCATCATACAGGTGATATTTTTGAGCAAGGGTAAAGATCCTATGCTGTCATTCATGATGCCGTTCTATCTGGTGAAGGGATGCTCCATAGAACAGCCAGTCTTCTCAGCCAACTACATTAAGGGGACAATCTCTGCGGAGCCTGGCGGTATGTGTATGTTGAATAGAAGTGAAAAGATTGTGAAAACCAGTCTTAAACCGTATGTTTTAAAAGTGTAAACTTAGAAATAAAGATAAATGAAAAAAAGGGGGATACTACCCTTCTTAAACTGGTTACACAGCTGCGACCTTGTAACACACCCTCCAAGTGTGGTAACTTCACAAGAACAATCCGACTTGGTGCGCTCGTGTCAACCGAAAACATAAATAAAATGATACAAAATGATAGTGTAGAAGAAAAACAAAGAAACTATTTGATAGATATACTGTATGCACTCACAAGTGTACGTGGTGCTTCAAGGCTCTATGGGTCCGTTGGTCCGCTCGTATATATGAATAAATCGAGAAGACAAAAACAACATAGGGTGATATCGTAGATAAAATAACACCGCAAGGTGGTGGATGCACTTACTCGTATGTTGAGAGTGTTCTGCGTATCGTTTTCCAGAAGAACAGTATCTCCTCTGTGTTCTTAGTGGGTATATCCACGAATAAATATCCAACTCGATGGCTAATCGTAACGTGAATTTATTAGAGGGCAAGGCCCGGAAGATTACTCTAATGGACTACAGGTGCATGATTTAAGCAAATAAATAAATATTGTCTCAATAAATAAATATTTAAAAATCCGTCCTCGTAGTCCAAATATAATGATAAAAGATAAATAAATGAATAAAAACCAGTCCTCTATAATCACCAAGATACTGGAAGTAAAAAAAGTCCTGTAACTCTACGCGTTTTGCCTACTCCTGATGAAGCCCAGCAGGCGAAACGCGTAGAGTTACAGGACTTTTTTTACTTCCAGTATTTTGGCGAAGCACCACGTACACTTGTGAGTGCATACAGTATATCTATCAATTAGTTTCTTTGTTTTTCTTCTACACTATCATTTTGTATCATTTTATTTATTTTTTCGGTTGACACGAGCGCACCAAGTCGGATTGTTCTTGGTATGTGTATGTTTCCAGTGAGAATAAATATGTTTTCAACCAGTGATTACTGTAGGGATACCAACAGTCGGGTAAACTCTTATTTATAGGAGTATCTTTTAGTAGTAATGAGCTGTTGAACAGATGTTTGGCACTAGTGCAAATGCAAAACATGACCATAACAACTAGCCAAAAGTGACAAATCATGGATTAAAAAAGAACTAGCTACTTTTTACCAACTCGGTTACATTTGTGAGATTGATCAGTATACATATTAAATGTCCAATACATTACAAAATTGTATTTATTTACTATATTTCTGTAATGGTTTGGACAGTAGCTACGTTGCCCAAAAATTAAAACAAGATATCTTATTTAACTTCCTTTATATTTTGAAGTAATATTTCAAAAGGGAAAACATGATGTTGATGTCAGTGTTTAGTTCTGATGACTGTTACTTTGTTGTGCACAGGTGGTTGGGAAGGTCGGGCTTCATTCAAACTTACATTTAACAGCGGAGGAGCCATTGAGTTTGGACAACTTATGTTTAAGATGGCAACAAATGGTATGTTTAAATGTGGCAATTCGCTAAACAAAAATGTTCTTGTCTCATACACCAAAATCAGAGGGTATTTAATGTTAACGAGAATGTTGAACACTTCCATTCTAGCCAGTGATACGAAAGTTTATTAACGTAAACATTATTTTCTATGAGAGTTGCTGTTTCTAAGTCTGCTAGGTGATGGAACTATATGTAATGTATGTTTAGCTTAGCTCTTCTTTCAGGAGACAATTGCCACGTTTGGACCTTCATAATGCATAATTGAGGGGAAACTTGCATGCAAAAACGCGTTTCTCCTTTAGCCTTTCTGTTCTTTACTACAAGACGGTATAAGAAGTCAGGGTGTTTGTCTAATAGGTTACTCCAATATAATACAGCCGAAATAGATGCAAATGGCTAATATCAAGCTGCAAAAAGGCAAAAACTAGAACTATTTTCCAAAAAAGAAAACTGTAAAATTAAAAATGTAAAAAAACTCTGGGGAGATCTCATACGTGCCGTTTGTGCAAGATGACCAAAGGCTTTGCCTGGCATAGAGGCATTTTGCCATGGCCAATAGGCAGCTATACCACCTGCAAAAATTTGGGGCCTCATAAACAACAATTACAAAAGCTGTCATTGATGCTAAAGGGGGCAATACACAGTATTAAGAACTAAGGGTATGCAGACTTTTGAACAGGGGTTGCTATTTCTGTATTGAGAGAACTAAATGATTTTAATATGTTTGTGCTCTCCATAAGTTTTTCAGTGGATTCATATTTTATATTATGTTGTTATTTAGCATCCAGTGCCCCACAAAATCCTAACCCAGGATATGGATACACACCAGCTCCTGTTCCAGGGGCTTATGGACCTGGTGGCTTCCCACCTACTCCTGCAGGATATTCTCCAGCACCACCAGCTGGTCCATACCCATATGGCCCTCCTGTTATGAATGGATATGGACCAGCCCCTCAGCCGATGGCATACCCTTATGCCCCACCTCCAGGTATTTAGAATGCAATTATAATCAGATTCAATATTTTTCATCAGGACAAAGGGATTTTTTTCACAAAAAAGGTTAAAAAAAATAAAAATAAAAAATCTAGTGACTCTTACGGCATTGTAATTTTATTTAAAGTGCCATGAAACTTTTTCTTTAAATCTTCAGCAACATTTTAATGTCCCTTACTTAAAGTATGTATGGGTGTTTAAACATTTAATGAGAGTTGGGGGAAAACTTAATGGCTCATTAATTTATATATTTCTTTTAACTTTCCCCTGTTCTGACATCATATCTGCCCCTACAAACAACTTTTCCAAGTTTAACCAAGTGTAGTTACACTGAACTCTCAGCTTGAAGCCAGTGATATTGGGATCTGGTGACATGAGAGAATCTAAGCTGTCAGCATACAGTGTGATTTCCACCATCAATAAAAAATCGAATTCATCTTGACATCTTTTTTCAGACATAATAGTACTTCCATAAGGTCTTCAAGGATTTAAAACCTGTGATGCATTAGCAAGATGTCAACCCCCAATGCTCGTCATGGTTGCTTAAATTGGTTGATAAACCATTAGAACCTGGTAATTCTTTGGAAATAACTCAAGAACTCTTACCTGTAAAATACACAGGTGCTGAGTGAAGTGAATGCAGGAAGTAGTTGCCATGAACACTTACTGCAACCCATCCTAGTACAACCTAAGAACTCAATCCCCAATAAAGTGAGACTCAGCTCAACTACTGTGAGAAACTCCAAAGCCAAATACAACCAGTGTAGCCACATTCAGTCTGAATGTATAAAGTTACATTTGTTTAGCAAAGTTTCATTGTTGTCTCTAAACATTGTTTAGCACATAATGAGTGATTTCAAATGGTATCTTTTTAGTGTTACCCTTTTTTTAATAGTATTACTGGTACATGACTGGGGGACCTACATCAGACAATAAAAAAAAGAAAGCCAAGAGTATATTATTACCTGCTATTAGTAACCCTAGTAATCCACCCATTCCAATCTGATACAGGACCTGGCATGTACCCACCTCCGCCTGAAATGAACCCGATGTACATGGCCCCTCCACCTCCCTATCCAGGACCACCATACAATGGAGCTCCAGCACCTACTGTACCCTCTGGATGGATGGAACCTGGTGAGTCGACTTTCCAGAGTTTTACTTTGCTTACATTCCTGAGTCATGTATTTAGATAACACAGTAGATGAATTTTTTTTATGTATGGCCATATTAACTACATATGTAGATTTATTTTTTTCAGTGCATATATAAACAACATAAAAGTTATCATTGTGTAGACTAAAAAGGCATTTTGCATAATAAAATAAAAATTGGTGTCACAGACGTGGGTTTTCCGCAAAATGCATGGGACTCACGTTAGTTGGTGGGATTGTATTGTATGAGGAATATCCAGTACTGCTGCAAACACCGATTTTAAAAGCAATTTGTTTTGTGTGTGTGTATATGTGTGTATATATACACACCGTATTTGCCCGAATATAGGCCGCACTTTTTTCCCCCACTTTAAGTCTATATATTGGGGTCTAGCGCCCGACGCCCGGGACATGCAGCGGGGTTAGGATACAGATCCCCCGCAGCGGTGCAGGAGACCTGCATCCTACTCTTCGATACGCTCAGACAGCCTCACCTGCCAGTAGTTCCCACGGACGTTCACCGGCAGTGGCGATGCACATAAACAGCCTCCGCTGCCGGCACGTCTGCACGATGTGCTTTAACAATCTCCCTTTAAAAAAGGGAGATTTTTAAAGCACATCGTGCAGACGTGGCGGCAGCGGAGGTTGTTTATGCTCGCATCGCCACTGCCGGTGTTAGGATGTGGCCAACAAGATCCTTGCTGCAAGTCATTTATCAATAATAATAATGCATTATGCATCTCCAACTCTCCATTATTATTATACTTTATTTATAAAGCGCTGACGGATTCTGCAACGCTGTACAAAGAAAATGATACAGATAACGACAAGTACAATACAGCAATTGAAACATCCTTAACAGTGAAAGGTGTAATGCATTTGCACAATAGCTATAGATATTTTCTGATACTAGCTTTTTTTTTTCTCTTAAGGAGGAAGCAAAGCTGCAGAAGCTGCATCCAGTGCGTATTATAACCCGGCTAATCCTCACAATGTCTACGTGCCTATGGTTAGTAACAGAATGTTTTTCTTTCCCTTCGTTTCAGAGTGACTAGCTTGCATATCGGTATTCAGAAATACAGCCAGTGATAAACAAGGAAAACATAATCTCATTGACTATAAAACATTCCAACTTGCTGGCTTTTACTATGCATTGTATGGGTCAACCATAGTGAGTTTCTGCTACAAAAAGGCTCAGTTATCCCTGCATACTGGAATAATTAAACTATCATTAACTATAATGATATCACATCAGCAGGAAGCAACACTTTGTTAATTATACTTTATGAAGGGTGAGTTTGTTCTCTGGTGAGGCTAACGTGACCCGCCTTAATGCACAGTTACATTGGTGAGATGGTTACATGTTTCTTCTCATAACTCATTGTTTGGTGAATAAACCCTATTCACATAACATGAATGAAAGCAGGAGAAAGGGGTGATCAAAAAGTGTGATCTCAGACAAGATTAATTTCCCTGCTAGCTCAAAACTTGTTTAATTCACTAAATTAACAGACATCATATGGTAATCTGTAATATATAATTGCTTATTCCTTAGCATCAAGAGCCATATAGAGCATATTTGGACCATATTTTGTAATCTGCTCATTTCTGATTGAATACATCTCATAATATACAATTAATGAGGTCTTTTTTTCCAGTGGATGTAATTAAACCTTATTGCATGAGTTTAAAAACCTGTTAAATTACTTCAAACTAGGACTACTGGATTAGCTGTCCAGTTCATGGGCGCTACTAAAGACAGTACTATTTTTAGTTTTTTGAATACATTTTAAGAAAATCACTGCTGGCTATTGTTTTTTTATGATGAAAACCCTGGTCATTTGCCACAATATACAGACTTACCAATGTAATATAGATGTGTAAGCATGCATTCATGCTGTATTTGAATAAAGGTATTCTAAATTATGTGTTTTATTTTGTAGGAACGCCCTCCACCATATGCTCCTACTGATGACAAAAAAACAAATTAAGATTATTAAGGATCCAGTATCTCTTTAGTAACGCAGATTTGATGTGGTTCTGTGTGCTTTGTACTCTGCAACATAGAAAATCCTTTTGTAATTGTTTTTTTAGCCGTTATTTATCCAGACCTGAACCGTGTATATTTGAGTCTCAAGAAATATTTTCTCTGCACCTATTAATACATTATGGTAATATAATATAAATTGCTTCTGTGCGTTTCTACCTATCTCTCTACAATTCTTGTAAAAATATCAAATAAGTCTTTTGCACAATAGTAACGATTAACCATGTGGTGTGGTGTCTGTGGCACCAGTCAGTTTACTTTTATGCTTATACATAGTGTTTATGGTGTTTGTTTCTCACCGCTAATTACTTTTCATCCTGACATTCTCCCCATTACAAATAATAGAGATGGGCAATTATCTTGGTATCAGTAACTTACGAAAGAAAAAAACTAAAAAGAAAGATACATATGAGGAATATTGCATCCTGATGGATGCCTCATGCTTTGACTAAAAGATATTGAAAACATGCATATATACGTTTTTAAAAGCAATAAATTCAACATACCTGTAGTAACTATAACTGCCTACTATTTACAAACTCATCATAAATTAACATTAAAACACAGTAGTATTCTAATAATGGTATATGTAATTATTTTCTCTGTACATTGTCCCCTAGTAACTTTATAATTCTGCACAACTTTGAATACTGGTACATTGTCAAATGTATAGTTCTGTAATTTGGCTATGGCACCCTCCTGCCTCTGCTGGTGTTAAATCCAAATGTTGGGTGGGTGGTGGTGTTAAATCCAAATGTTGGGTGGGTGGCACGTCCAATTTTTTTTCCCCCAAGAGCTAATTTAAAACTGTGACTGTTTAAACTTTCTTATAATGTAATCTCTATATAAATATAAGTATTATTGTAGAAATGTATGTCTGTGTGAATGCTGCTACAACAGGTGGACAAAACCAAACATGTGCTAACCAGTTATTCGCCTGTTTTTACAGTTTCACTGAGAATATCTTTATAATTTTTACTTTTTCCCCTTGTTTTAAGACATGTTCACTTTAATCATCCTAAATCATGCGTCATTTTTTTTGTTAGACTTTAATAAACATTTGTTGGAAACTCACTGCTCTGATTGTTAGCCTCCAGTAATGTGGTAAATTAGCAGAACTGGAACAGCTTGCTATTACTTAACGCCTTAAGGACCGAGCTCATTTTTTCTTTTTGTACCCTGTGGGACCGAGGCTGTTTTAATAATATTTGTGGTGCTTGTGTTCAGCTGTAATTTTCTCCTCACCTATTTAGTGTACCCACATAAGTTATATATTGTTTTTTCAGGACAAGATGGGCTTTCTTCAGATACCGTTATTTTGATCATATCATCTTATTTACTATTAAAAAAAAAATAAAAAAAGCATGGTGAAAAATGTAAAAAAAACCCCACATTTTATGACTTTTATTTGAAAAATCTTTTACTCACCTAAAAAAGCAAGTAACAAAACTAGCTAAATAGATTCTACTACTTGTCCTGAGTTTAGAAATACCCAATGTTTTTATGTTTTTTTGCTGTTTTTTGTAAGTTATAGGGCAATAAGTACAAGCAGCGTTTTATGATTTCCAAATCTTTTTTAACAAATCTGGTCAGTCTGCCTCCATCTCCTCTTTGGAACATCTTTGAAGCCGGTTAACTCAATTTAACCCCGTCAAACCATATATTTTTGAAAACTAGACACCCCAGGGTATTTCAAATGCTGTTATTTTAACCCTTTCCATGCAACAGTTATACAACCACACTTTGTCAAACTTTGTAATAGTAATTTTTTTTTCACACAAATTGTACTTTAGTTATAGATATACAGGTCCTGGTATATGTCACTGTCAAACAACACCCCAATATGTGCAGTGATACCCCACATGCATGGGTTTGTCGTGTTGTTTGAGATTTAAAATGCCACATTTGGGAAGTGCGCTTTTTTTCTCCGTTTTGGTCAGTCTGTACCAATGCCCTATCTTTGAGCTTGGCCACTCCAATTTACCCCATCAGCCATTTTTTTATATTAGACTCCCTTGGTATTTGAAGTGTTTTACTTTAACTCTTTGTGAGATTTTTGAGAAATTTAGCAACTGCTAAAATAAAAACGTTTATTTTGTTTTTACACAATTTTTGCTGCGTACTGGATAGTTCCTCTAGTGACATCACTGCTAATTATTTTTTAGCACATTTTTTAAAATAAATTTTTTCCATTTTTTTTTAATTATTTTTGAATATTTTACTAATCACATTGTGATTAGAAAGTGGCTCCATTGACTTGCACTGTATTCAACCTGCAAGTGGAGCCAGAGTTCTCTAGAGGGTCTGGAGACCATCTAGCGAAGTTTGAAAACTTGATTGTTTTTTTTACAGGGCAGCCACTTGCTTGATGGCGAAGATCATTGATCGCCTCCTAAACACTTTTAAAACGGGCGTCCGCCGCCATACAATATATGGCGGATGTGGACGCCCCGGGGAGGGGCCAGACATGGCCCTCGATGCCAATCTCGGCCTTGCTGAATGCCTCGACATCGAGGCATTGCAGCAATGCCGTTTAAGCGAAGAAAGTGATCGTTGATCACTTTCTAAGCTTATTTAATTTTTTGACGACCTGAACCGACAAAGGTCGTTAAGGGGTTAATTACATATAATATATATGTGTGTGTATATATATATATATATAATGTGTGTGTGTACTTCAGAGTTTCTGGCCACTGTAATGACATACTGTGACATTAGGTATAGAGGCTGCCCACTTATCTTATTGGGGATGTCGTGTGTGTGTATAGATATGTAATATTTTTGAGGCTGATTCTATGTGTGTGTATCTGCCCAGGAGACTATGGGCTTTATCAACTAAAGAGGGAGTTGGCAGAGACAAGGTCCTTTCACTGTCTTCATGTTATGAAGGGCTAGCCCTAGTGAGCTACTTCTCAAAGAACAACTTGGAGGGTGTGGTCTGGCAGCCTAACCGCATGGACGTCTCTTGCTAGAGCTCCGGAGAAATATCAGCCATACATAGCTTATTTGTGACCTTTTTCCTTTCTTTTATTTCTTTGCTTTTGTTTATTTTATTTCTGACATCTTGGGCATTTGATTCAATGGCCTCTAAACACCCGAAGAGGTCCACGCACAAGCTGCAGCAATATTTCCCGAAGCGGGCTAGGCCGCCATTCTCTGGCCAAGATGGCGACGACCCGCCGCTTCCAGCTTCTCAGCCGGAGTTGGAGGAAGATGAAGAAGCAGTGGATGCTCCGGTTACGACTCACCTCCTGCAGAATATGCTCGACAGTATGAGGGTGGCGATGACCTCAGAGATCAAGGACATGCTGTCCGACATTAAATCAGGCCTGCAGCAATTGGGTTCTCGCACAGATCTCTTGGAGGGAAAGTTTGAAGACTTTGCCTCCGCTTTCAATGATCTGGTGGACCGCCATAATAATATGGAGGCTCAGGTCCAAGCAATGCAAGGCAAGATCACTGACCTGGAAGACCGCTCCCGCCGGAATAATCTTCGTATTCGGGGGATTTCGGAGGAGGTGAATATGGCCGCTTTACCGGAGTATGGCTCTACTTTCTTCTGCTCTTTGCTTCCCGATGTTCCCCCCTCGGATTTCCTCCTCGTATACATCGCATTCCCAAACCGAAGTCTCTACTGTCACACATTCCTCGGGATGTTATCATTCGTCTTCATTACTTTAATTCCAAGGACGCTCTCCTGAGATGTGCCCGTGCCTTCCCTACCTTACCTGAACCCTATGCCGACCTTCATCTCTACACTGACCTTTCTGCCGCTACCCTCTCTAAGAGACGTTCCTTCGCACCAATTACCTCTGCACTGCGTGCCAACAACATATCTTACCGGTGGGGGTTCCCAATCAAGCTCCTTGTGTCCAGAAATGGGGTCCATTCCACCATCCAGTCCCCCGCTGATGGTCTCCAGCTTTTGCAACTTTGGGGCATTGTGGTTGATCGATCGTCTGTTGCTGCTATGCCTCAGGAACCTGCTCCGGCTCGCGGGCTCTCGACAGAATGGGAATTAGTCGCTCCTGGGAAGCGCAAAGACTGACGCCGTTTCACCCGCGGCTCCTCCACTTCTCAGCCTACCCTGCCTTCTCAGACCACCTGATTTTTCCATCTGCTGGCTGGTTTTGACTGTCTGTTATACTAGGACATGCCGGGCTCCTCCGTTAGGTGACGTCTGGGCCCCTCTGTTTTGTTCTTTCTTGGGGGGTCTCGGGGCTGAGAGGTTATATTACATTTACGCGTTTACATGTTTGGTTTTTGTTGTATTTATCATTTATTCGGTTACCAGCTTTTACACAAGATGGGCGCTATAGTCTGTACTTGACAGAATACCTCCCTTAGCCATGCCCACGCAAGTTCATATAGATGATTCCTTGGTTCCTGGTCTCTGCATACATTTTTTTTTTTTGGATTGCCCTTGATTTATTTATCTTTGCATGCCATCCTTCAAATGGGGACTGCCTGCCTCCCAGGTGGGTTTCGGCTGCCTGTCAGTTACTTTTGAGCCACTGGTGTTCTGCCTTTCAGGCCTGTTATGTGGAATTGTGCCCATGTACATATACTCCACCGGCTCACGCAACACACATTTGATCGCCTATTTAAACACAAGTTTTTTTTTTTGTTTGTTTGTTTGTTTTTCCACACATGTTGGGACTCCTTGTTCAGTCTCGCATATTCACCCATATTAGGCCCCCTTAACACACGTACACATGCACATTTCCTGGCTGCCTGTCGCCTTAGCTTATACCTGCACGCATATTCCTCCTTCTACTTTTGGGGTGCCTCCCTATTCCCCGATGCTGACCTGCTTGCGCTGGGCTCCCCGTTGATAGTTACGGGCAGTACCTGTCTTTCTGGTGGGCTTCGGTATTTGTTGCTACTTACTTCTAGGTCCCTGTGTGTTGACGTGTTTTGTTTTCATTTGTCTTCCTTGCCCTCCCTCCTCATGTTGATTATGTCTACTATTACGCTGCTCTCGATCAACGCCAAGGGCCTTAATACTATCCATAAACGTCATATGCTTCTTCAGGAAGCAAGATCACGCAACGCCTCTGTAGTTATGGTTCAAGAAACTCATCTCCTCAAAACAGAGTCCTCGTTTGACCTCTAAGTACTACCCTTTGGACTTCCATGCTTCTTCCACTTCTAAGAAACTCGAAGTGGCTATTTTATTTCGCAGAGATGTGCAGTTCCAACACCCTCAAGGTCGCTTTTTCATCCTTCATGGCACTCTCAATGGTTCGGTCTGCACGTTCCTTAATGTATATGCTCCTAATAATCGTCAGCTCCCCTTCCTGGATCGTGTCTTCACCAAGCTACGTAGAGTTGCCGCCGGCCGGATTTTTGTTGGTGGGGATTTTAATTTACTACCGATCCCGTCTCTTGACTCCTCCGCTAAGATGTCGTCCAAGTATTTGAAGTCTCTGTCCATTCAAGGCTCTCGTTTTCAAGACTTATTGCACCAGCATTTGTTGTTTGACTCCTGGAGGATCACTCATCCACTCGACAGAGATTACTCGTTCTACTCGGCGGCGCACGCCAGTTATTCCAGAATTGACCTGATTCTTGTCGATAAGCTTACCTTGCAAACGATCAAACAGGCGAACATTGGATCTATAACGTGGTCCGACCATGCTCCAATATGGGCTTCATATGATCTGTTTCCCCAACACGCCGCTTCCTCTAGGTGGAGGCTGAATGAGAGCTTACTGCAGCACACCGATATTTCTACTGTAGTCTCCGACTCCCTTTCAGATTATTTTCAGCTCAATAATACCCCCGACGTTGCTCCTACCACTCTGTAGCTAGCCCACAAGGCTGTCATTCGTGCTTGTTTTATTAAATTGGCATCTTGACGTACACTGGACTATACACAATCCATTTCCGATCTGACTCAACCTCTCGCGGCTCTGGAACTAGCTAATAAGGTTTCATGGTCTGAGGATACTTACCGCCAACTTACTGCTGTTAAATCAGATATACTTCAGCTTCAACTAAAGCGTACTGAATATATGCTCCGCAGACTACAGCAAACTTACTACGCTAAAGGCAATAAAGCGGACTCCTTGCTTGCTAAAAAGCTAACCCAGCGCTCGGCTCAGATCTCGGCGCAGTACATTCAGGCTTCTGATGGTCGGCGGCTTTACAACCCTAAAGATATAGGGGACAGTTTTGCGGACTATTATGACTCTCTCTATAACTTGCACTCCCAACCGAATACTGCCCAGCCGTCGCAGGCCTCAATTTCCGCCTTTTTACGTTCGCTTCCTATCCCTGCTCTGCCAAGTTTGCAATGGGACTCCCTTGTTGCTCCTCCGTTGATTGAAGAAATAGAGGCGGTCCTTCAGGGGCTCAAGCCTCACAAAGCGCCTGGGCCAGGCGGCCTTCCAAATTCGTATTATCAGAAATTTTGTGACATTCTGGCTCCACGTATCTGCTCCCTGTTTGGTCACCTTCTGTCTGCATCGTCCTTACCAAGTGAAATGACGGAGGCGCAGTTTGTTACCATTCCCAAGCCTGGTAAATCTCCAACCAGCTGTGCTAACTACAGGCCGATCTCGCTGCTGAACACGGATACAAAGCTCTTTTCCCGGTTCTTAGCCCTACATTTGAACGGCCTTCTTCCATCGCTGATTTCGAATGACCAGGTGGGCTTCCTTTTGGGCCGCCAACCATCGGACCATACCCGTAAGATCATCAATATTGTCCATCTGGCTAATGCTACTAAATCGCCGTGCCTTCTCCTATCCTTGGATGCGGAGAAGGCATTTGACCGCCTCCACTGGGGATACCTGAGGGCTACCCTGGAGGCCTTTAATCTTCCGGTGGCGTTCATCAATGCGGTCTTCCTTCTCTACAGTAGTCCTTCTGCCAAGGTGTGTTCTTCTGGATTCCTCTCTAAACCTTTCGCATATGTAATGGCCCTGGCCATGGAACCTTTGGCAATTGCGATACGCAGGGATCCAGCGATCAAGGGCTTCTCTGCTCTCACCAAGGAGTTTAAAATCAGTTTGTACACGGATGACGTGCTCCTGACGGTCACGGAACCTCTGACATCACTGCCACGGTTGCATGCTTTGCTGGATTCCTTCAGTGCAGTTTCTTATTATAAAATCAACTGGAGCAAATCCTAAGCCCTTAATATTGGGTATCCCTCCTCGTTGGTAGCTGAGCTTTCGTCCTCTTTTCCATACGATTGGTGCTCGGACTTCCTCCCGTACCTGGGGATCCGTATTACCAGGAGCACTTCTACTTTGTTTACACAATTTTATCCCTCTATAGCAGGTTATCCACAAAGCTTCTGCAGCAGCCCAAGTTCTCGGGAGGTCTAGGTGTTCCGGATGTTCAGCTCTACTATTTGGCTGCCCATCTTGCTCAGGCTATGCTGCTTTTTTCAGGTGCCTCGCAAGTGGTTTGGGTTGATCAGGAGGCCCTCTATACTTGACCCTACAGGATTGGAGATCTTTTATGGCTCCCTAAGTCACTTCGGCCACCGATGACTGACGCCTTACCTACTACGAAACGGTCCTTTGCTCTCTGGGATAAATATAGACTTTCTCTCCGTTTTCCGCCATTAATTTCACGGTATGCTCCTCTCTCTGCCGTGAAGGCTATCCTGCCGCACACGTCTCTGGATGCCTGGATTCGAAATGGTATCCGGTCGATTTCACAGCTTTTTACCTCATCGCATGTTCGTTCATTCCAAGACTTATGTGCATGTTCTTATTGCTGCGAAAATTAGTATTGCCAAGAAGTGGAAGTCTGTATCTCCCCCCTCTATCCATGATGTCCTTTATTCTCTTACTATGACCTGCCAATATGAGAGGGCGGCACATTTTGCCGCTAACACACCGCATATTTTTGAGGAGTCTTTGGACGGCTGGCTCACGTTCTATCGCAATCAATTTGGTCATACTCCTTCGGGCTTCATATTAGGATCACTACGTACATCTTGGTTCCTTAAGGCTACTGCGGTTTCATAGTTCAGACGTATAGGCAGTTGGTTGAGGCCTCGTTTTCAGTATTCTCGCCTCGTCTCCCTTCCTTGTCTATCCCTTTTTTTGTTCTTCCCCTCTGTGTGTCATTGTTCTTTTTCTGTTTTGTGTGGTGTTTTTCATATCTTCGTGCCTAAATTTTGATGTTTATTATTTTTCTCCTCACATATCATTTTGCGAGGCTGTACTGAGAATGTTCGGGAACCCCGGTTTCGTTTATTTTGGTTCTCATTACCATTGTTATATTTCTGATCTCTGTACCCCTTGCCTATCTTGTCTCTGCATAGTTTACTGTAAACCCAATAAACTTTAAGTGTTAAAAAAAAAAAGAACAACTTGGATGTATAAAATCAGCCAGATTTCTTCAGTCACCTCACCAATTGAGCTATGCATTATGCCAGGACAGTTTAGCTATTCTCGTAGAGAAATTTGCCAGGAATGGACCACTTACAATGGATGGTAGAATTAGGGGGTTGGATGAGCAATAGGGAAGAAAGGGCCAACTCTAAACTGCACCTACTAGCAATCAACCGTATTTGCTCAATTATAAGATGAATATATTTGAATATTAATTCAGGAAAAAATAAAAAGCCTAAATATAAGACTACTCTATAGGAAAACTAGTAAATATTAATTCACATGTAAACAATTTTTTCATATTTAATAAAAACTATGATTGAGAAAAAATGCATTTCTTTTTATTTAATTTTCCTTTTATTTGCCAACCTACCTCCCAGTTATGTACATCTGCCCCCCGGCTTGTCACTGTGCCTGTAAAATGTTTTTAGGTATTAAAATACGCTATATGATCATAAGTATGTGGACCCCCTTCTTAATTATTGAGTTTAGGTGTTACATCCACAAACCCATTGCTAATAGGTGTATAAAATCAAATGAATAGAATCAGTCGTACTGAGGACCCCAGGTGACTTTAAATGTGGCACTGTCACAAGTCAGTTTGGGAAATATCTGTCCCGGTAAGTGCTAATATTGTGAAGTTAAAGTGTCTAAGAGCAACAACAGCTCAGCTGTTAAGCTACCATGCACGCTCGCAGAGCAAGGTTGTGGAGTGCTGAACGCATTAAAATCACCTGTCCTCTTGTAGAATCACTGACTACAGAGTTACAAACTCTGGAAGCAACATCTGCACAAAATAACTGGAGAAGTAAGGGGCTTGAATTTTTCCAAGTGACTTGCTTTCTGTAAGTGGCCAGTTTGTGCACCGCACCAGCAGCAGAGAAGTGGTATTATAAATATACCAACGGTAGGTTTGTGCACCGTAGCAGTTAGTTTAACACAAGAGTTGTAAAAGAGAAACCAAGGTAAGCCAGATATTGTTTAAATTCTGTAAGTGCAAGCTTGGAGACATCTGTACATCATGCCGGATGTATGCATGCTTGGAACAGCAGTTCCTGGGTCAATATCGCTGTGGCAAGTGTGAACAATTGGTCTCTCTGGAAGCTGAGATTGGAGCTCTGAAGAGGCACATTGAAACACAGAGACATTGACAATCTTGAGAGGAGTCTCTTTGCTCACTGAGCAGAGTTTAGATGGGACCCCTAGCAATGAGGGAGATGATCAGTCAGAAGGGAGTCAGGCACATAGCTGGGTGACAGCGAGACGTGGTTGCAGTGGAAGAGGGAAGCCAGCCCAGAGTTTCTCCATCCCAACAAATTTGCCCGTTTAAGTGAACATGTTGGGGACTCAGAGATAGACTCAGACTCAGAGGTAGGCTTTCCAGAAAAAGCTGTTCTTCCTAGAAGCCGGGAGAGCAGCTCATCCAGTGTGCAGGTGCTCTGGAAGGAAGGGAAACCCAGCCGGGATGTGGTGGTAGGGGATTCTATAATTTGGAAAACAGACAGGGTAATCTGTAGCTCTGATCGCAGAAACCGAATGGTTTGCTGTCTCCCGGGTGCCTGGGTTTGGCATCAATGACATAGTAAGGGGAAGATGGAGTGTCCTAAAAAGTAATTCTAGGGATTTAGGGAGAAAAAACGGACATCCAAGGTAGTATTCTCAGAGATACTACCTGTGCCGTGTGCTACACCAGAAAGGCAGTGGGACATGAAGCAGATAAATGCTTGGCAGAAGTCTTGGTGTAAGAAGGAGGAATTTGGGTTTTTAGAGCACTGGGCTGATTTTGCTTTGGGGTATGATCTCTATAGTCGTGATGGACTGCAACTAAATGCAAGAAGGTCCTGTGTGCTTGGGGAGAGAATGGCTCGACGGTTGGAGGAGATTTTAAACTAGGAATGGGGGGGGGGATAAATTAGAAAGGAAAGGTAATTTACTTAGTAACCAGGTGGGTGGATCTGGGGGCTTGGTCTATACAGATAATAGGGAGAAGCATATATTTTGCCCCCAAAACAAGGACAGAAAGCTGTAGTGTTAAATCACAAGCTAAAGGTCATGTAAGCAAATGCTCGCAGTTTAGGGAATAAGATCCACAAACAGTTGTGGCAACTGAGATTGTTGATATAGTGGCTGTTACTGAAACATGGTATAATGAGAAAAATGACTGTGACATATCAATACTGGGGTACTTTTTATATAGAAAGGGCAAGAAAGGGGGAGGAGTGACCAATTGGTTGATGCCAGAGGAGGCTCCTGCAGGCGACCAATAGGCTCACTCGCACGGCCCTTTAACTCCTGACGCTCCAATAGTTAAAGGGGACTCGTCTGTCACTAACCAATGGCAGAGGAGCTCCCTGCCGGCAACCAATAGAGTCGCTTGTACAGACTTTTAACTCTTGGAGTGGGGAGTCCAATGGTCTCCCCAAGCCAAGTTCCGCGTCAGTCGGTTGCATGGCCCTTTAACTCCTATTGGTCCCTGCCGGGGCCCTGCCAGCAACAAATAGAGTCGTTCTTATGGCCTTTTAACTCCTGACGGCGAACCTATGGATTTCCGCTTCCGTAGGAAAGACCTTTAACCCTTGTAGAGGGGAGACAGGCCAAGTTCCCTCTCAGGAGTTAAAGGGACGTGCAAGTGACTCTATTGGTCACCTGCGGGGGCCTCCTCTGGCATCAACCAATTGATTGATGCCAGAGGAGCCCCCTGCAGGCGACCAATAGACTCACTGGCACGGCCCTTTAACTCATGACGGCGCACCTTGGCCTGGGGAGACCATGGTCTTCCCGTTCCAAGAGTTAAAGGTTCGTATGAGCGATTTTAATGGTGCGTAGTGCAAATGAGCGGCTTACTCAGAGGCGGAAGGATGCAGAGGGGGAAATTAGGAGCCTTCCAACTTGCAGTAAGAGAGAGAGGCTGATCATGTGCATTGCACAGCTTAAATTAGTAAGTTAAATGTACAGCTACATAAAAGAAATTATGTTGTGGCTGCAGTCAAAGTGTTAGAAAATGATGATGTGAATGAAATAGATGGGCAAGGTTTAGATGAGAAGCAAAGTAATGCTAATCATAAAATGATCTGAAATCACTGCAAAATAATTTCAAAGCCTGTGTCTGTATTAAGCCCCTCAATTCAGAGACAGTTGTATCCAGTGGTGTCTCCAGCTTTCATATTTAGGGGGCACATGGGGGGCCAGGGACCAAAGTAGGGGGGCCAATTATAAAACGGTATATATATTTATATATGCGTTAGATGTGCATTTTTAACTACATCATATGTACTTATCTCTTTGAAGTGATTGAAATATGATTTCAAAATAACAGCTGAACTGGCAGGTTTTTTTCATTCTTTAATACTAGCCCCTGCTGCCAATATATATATACCGTATTGGCTCGGATATAGGCCGCACCCGACTATAGGCCGCACCCTAAAAGTTAGGTGCTTTTTTTAAAGAAAAAAGTTTCTGCCCCCCCGAGATATGCTGCCACTCTGTCCCGAAGTTGTACCTCCCCGAGATTTGCTGCCACTCTATCCCCTCGAGATATGCTGCCACTCTACCCCGCGCGAGATATGCTGCCACTCTGTCTTACCGGTGCAGACTCCACGGGGTCTTGCGGGCCGGTGGGGGACATATTCAACGGAAGTATTCAACTTCCGGTGCCAGCACTTCCGCCGTGGGAAGTACCAGCAAGGAAGATTGTTTGCGCAGATGTTCACCGGCAGCGGCAATGCGAGCATAAACAACCTCCGCTGCCGGCACGTCTGTAAGATGTGCTTTAAAAATCTCGCTTGCCGGCACTCCCCCGTGGGAAGTGCTGGCAGGGGAGGTTGTCTGAGCGTATCAGAGAGTAGGATACAGGTCCCCTGCACCGCTGCGGGGGATCTGTATCCATAACCCCGCTGCCTGCCGGGTGCCCGAGACTGCATGTCCCGGGCGTCGGGCACTAGACCCCGAATATAGGCCGCACCCCCACTTTAAAGACTGGGGGGAAACAGCTCTGGGTCGCTGTTTAACCAGTTCACTATCCTTAACCTTTACCCTATAACTCTAGGCTTGACCCTCTATTGGTCTCAAATTCCATATTCAATGTCTTCTATGTGTTTATTTCCATGGCAAGGAGGAATGAGATTTCCAAAAACAAACACGAAAATGAACACGAACTTTCAGCCGGCGCCAAGCAGCACAAGCACAATCTTCTTTTTATTTAACCATCCCCTATCCCTCCAACCCCACATTGCACTGTCCCAAAGGCTTTTCATGTGGTTGTATGGGATATGTAACTGACTTATAGCAACAATTTATTATGAAATAAAGCATGAGACATCAATTTGGATGAAAACAGACCAGAGGTCTTTTATGTAGTTGTAACAACTTTTTCACCATAACTTCTTTCTGCTGTTCTTTAGTGAAAAAGTAAAGAGAACCAATATACCCACAGGAATATGTGAAAAATATTATATGAAATACTTCTCCTTATGTTTTTCTTACAGCTGCCTCTCCAAATGTTGCAAAGTACAAATTCAAATCCACTAGGGGGCGCTCATGTAAGACAAGAGGGGGAAACAACAGCAACAACAGCGTAGAGTGTCAAAATAACTGTACAAGGAGTCTAGCTCCTAAATAAAGTGCTGATATATATATCTGATAGCTATAGTGTAAGTTTATTTATACAAAATATTGATTTCCCGAACATTTTGATCACTAAACTGTCCAGACCCAACATTGCACCTTCTGTTGCTGCACCAATCATAGAAGAATATGTTGAATACTTCTCCTGACCTAAACCCAATTCTCTGAAATATTTTTGTAAAACCTTGTTGTGTCTAGAGATGGCGCCAAAGCGCCAAATTTGCCTCTGGCCGAGTTCAAAGCCCAATCCTGCTCCTGCCCAGGAACTCCAACCTGACTGAGCCCCAAACAAAAACTTTGGTAATGGTAAACTCGAGCTTTGGACCAGCCAATTTCCTGCAAAACCCAGTTGAACAAAATTAAATTATTCTGCTGTTTTTACAGGACAAATCAAGCAACCCTTTTTCATTATTACAAATGCTACTAGTCAGCACAAAGCCGGAACCTCTACCCTTTTTTTAGCCTCTACTAATTCACTAAAACCCCCAAATAACGCCATGAAAAACACTATTAGAAAGATAACCCAACACATTTTACTCAACACCCTTATTAAACCTTGCAGTTCACCCAAAATAAATAGGTCTTCTTGTATCCATAGACCATAGTCTTTTTAAAATCTGTTTAAACAAAAAATCTTTAAATATTAGCTGTTTAGCAAAAAATAATAAAAAATAATAATAAAAATAATCAATACCTATTTAGTAAAGACTTTGAAAAAACTTATATAATAAACTCTAATGCCTCCTCCACTTCCACTACAAAGATATCTAAACACCTCTCCTCCATAAAGCTGGCCCAAGCTTTCCATGTACCTTTAGACAAAGATTTCTCATTAAAGCCAAGAGGCGTGAAGAGCGTGAAATTGGAAGGTGCTTAGCTTTGATCCAAATGTTATGCCTCAAACATACCCATGATTGCAGCCAACTAAAAGTTTGCCAAAACATTTCTATTCACTAAAGCACTGCCAATTTTCATTAAATGTAGAAAGTGATACCACACCTAATTTGATTGGACACCCTGACCATGTGATGAGGCATTTTCTTTCCCGCAATAACTCTTATTTTTGTAGGCTATCTGCCTAGAAAAAAAACCTTCCCATAGGTATAACCCTTGAAAAAAAGTTAACGAGACCCAATAAAGACTGACATTTCTTTAATGTTATCTTTGATATGCTAACATCCTCCTGCATGACACTTCTTAATTTAACATTTAAATTTAATCTTGTTTTCCGGTAATCTAAGATTCATGTTTGGAGTATCAATGATTATGCCTAGAAATTATAATAATGTAGTAGGGAAAAGTGTTTTATCTTTATCTAAAGCTGCACCAAAATGCTTTGATAGCTCTAAGAATGAACTCAGCATCAACAAGGGATCATTACTACTAGCTTTTTAATTAAAT
This sequence comes from Spea multiplicata, assembly GCA_009364415.1. Taxonomy (NCBI): domain Eukaryota; kingdom Metazoa; phylum Chordata; class Amphibia; order Anura; family Pelobatidae; genus Spea; species Spea multiplicata. The sequence goes on from VKOC01018274.1 coordinate 40,188, forward strand.
TAAAAAAATATTTGCTGAATTCAA